>JAXQQM020071496.1:0-81888 GCA_034641835.2 Pinus albicaulis | reverse complement strand
GGGACCCCATGTCGGGATTCGTGTGACAGAGTTTTAGCGGGCACACCCATGATCCTATGGGGTTCCCATGTTTTGGCCGGGTTGACAGAGACCAAAAGATGAGACAACATAGAACCACTTTCAGACCCTAGGATCTAGCCCTCCTAGGTCCAGAGAGGGATCTCTCTATGATTATCAAAGGATATATGTCTTTGAAGTTTTAAATTATGGTTTTAGGCTAGTTATAGGCTCAAGGTTATTTGTTTGATTGTTTGAGTTTGGTTGTTGAGAATCAGGAAGGAAGGTTTCATCACAAGACAAGGATGGGTAAAGAAGGAAGCTAGGCAAAGGTAGATAACTCGGGGAACATCAAGGCCATTGGGCAATGGAGTCAAGAAAGGATTTACTTATGTTCAATGTGTAAGCTTCAATTGGGCTAGTCATCTAGAGCATTTGGATCTCAAAGACTGATTGGTGGGATGGAACACTAGGTGATGAGAATGAAAGATAAGAAAGCCATAAAGTCAAATACTGGTCAGGGCAGTCCATTAACTCTAGGCACCTTGGAAAACTCCATAGGCAACACGAGGGGGATCTTAAGTTTATATGAAGGAAAAGGTTATGAAGAGGCAGTGACAGGCTTTACACCTCCCAATGTTCCTAACCTCTTTCAATTAAATCTTAACAAAACATCTGAATACTGATTTTATTAACTTGCACATCAGAGAGCAGGCAATAATCATCCACTACACTGGTTTAGTCAATTAAAAACAATATTCGGACACACATATGAGCAAAAAACATTAAAGACTGAGAGAGCTGGGATATAAGGTACCTAACAAGGGTAAATCTTATATCATGCATTCAGATGTCAGTCAGAAGAACATGAAATGAAATGGAAATAAACACAAAGATAAGAAAAACATCACCAACTGCTGTAGATCAGGATCCAATGAAAATTGCTTATCATGTTAAACACTACACCAATCGGGTACATCACTGCCCAAAGCTTTTACATTCAGCCTGAATACATCATATTTCTCAGCCTATCATACAACTGTTACACAGGAAACTTGGCTCGGGACAAAATGCTTGCAGTTCGCTGATAAAACCAACAACAACCAACCTCCTTACAATGTTCTTGCTGTGCTTTTATAACAAAGGATAATCCTCAGATCGACCCAGGAGGTAGGTGCCCATTGAATGTTACATTTAAGCCTAATAATGAATGCAGGGCCGAGGCCCATCCTGCTTGAGAATGCTGCATATTTATTTCGCTCTCCTCCTCTTAGTAAGAGAACGATCTGCTTCAGATTTGATCTTGACATTTTGGGCTCGTTGTACTCCAGGTGATTTGAATTCGGGAAAGGATAAGCTACTAGGAGGGTCTGTCTCATAAATGCCTGACTGTCTTTGAGTTGTAGTTTGATGGAAAAAATCCTTCAGGGGCATTCTGCATAATAAAAACAGTATGGATGCCTTGTCCTAGATGAAAAACACTTCGCTGACGGAAACCCTGATATTACCTTTGTCTGCGCTTGGAGTCTGTGATCCTCTGTTCTGCCCTGCTGAAATGAATGAACTGGATGGAGGTCAGCATGGCCCTCCATGCTTCTTTAATGCTGCCGGACTGTCTGGAATGAGCTTCAGTCAGCGTTCTTGGTTTTCCTGGGCTCGAGAAACATGGAGGACACTGCGGGAAGGTGTACTTTCTGGAATAAACGCGCTCAGCTGTAGGTGGCGCAATCATGACTTGTTGGTGCGCTCTTAATCTTTCAAATTGGATCTTAATCCATTGATCACGGGACTTGCACTTTAAATTTCCAATTATAGGCTCGAATCCCACAAATCTGTCCCTGCTGTCTCGTTTGGCCGCTGAATGGCCTCTCTGTGCTACCTGCATAGTGAAATAAACTCATCAAAGAGCCCGGGCAGTGGTGGAGAAATGCAGTGGAGGTGGAGAGATGGTGGAGCGATGGTGGAACAGCGAAAAATGGCGGAGAAATGGTCGCACAGTGTACAGCCCAAAGATTACCGTTTGGGCGAATTACACAGGAAAACACAAAAATAATGAACGGATATATGGAGTGGGACCCGGTGGAGGCGGAGGGTGATTTAAATCTGAACCGTCAGATCTTGGAGGGAACGGACGGTCACGATACAATCGGAGGATCACAATCGCAAGGGCTTGCGATCAATCGGAGGTCAGACGCAGAGAGTTGCGATTGCGATGGAGCGATTGGCGCAGGACCGTTGATCATGAAACAGAATGGACGGCCCAGATGCAATCGGGAGGCAAACGGAAGGTCTTGCGATTGTGATCGGGGGGGGAGATTGCGATTGAGCGCTGGCCGTAGGATCAACCGATAGATCAACGGTTGGGACAACAATCGGAGGGGCAGGTGCGATGGAGCGATGACCGTTGGATCGCAGGGAGAATGGGCGGTCAGGATTGCATCGGAAGGTTTCAATCGGGGCGGTACCGCTGCGACTTGCGATTGCGATTGACGGGGAGCATGCGATTAGCGCTCAGCCATCGATCTGTGGAGGGAATGGATGGCTGAGATTCAATCGGAGGCCGGGAGGAAAGGCTTGCGATCGGGGAATCGGGAGGACTTGCGATTGGCGTAAGACCGTCAGATCGCGGAAGAATGGACGGCGGAGATGCAATCGGGTGGCAGACAGAAAGGCTTGCGATTGAGCGATAGCCGTAGGATTGCGGAAGAATGGACGGTGGAGATTTAATCGGGGCACGCAATCGGAAGGGGAACAGAGGGACTTGCGATCTGTGGAGGGCCATCGGATCGCGGGGCAGATCGACGGTGGGGAGGACCATCGGAGGGGCGGGTGCGATTACGCGCTGACCGTCGGATCAGATGGGAGATGGACGGTCCGGATCAAATCGGAAGGCCTCAATTGGGGTGGCGCCGATGCGGCTTGCGATTTCGATCGGGGGAACTTTGCGATTAGCGCTCAGCCGTTGATCTGGACCCAAGATCAACGGTGCAGAACAGGCCGGCCGATTTATCGTTAAAAACATATCGCATCGGGGTTTTTGCTGTTTACAAAGGGTTTTGCCTCCCGCTGACTTCCGATTGCGATTAGCGCCTGGGACTTAGGCGCTTGGTCCCGGCGCGGGGTCACATGTGGGGAAGTGGTTAAGGAGCTAGCGGGAAAGGGGTCGGGCCTTATAATAAGGTCGGGATATGGGTTTTGGCCCCCTTTTTATGGATTTTAACGATGAAAGAGGGGAACGATAGAGAAATAGAGGGGAAAGAAGGGAAAACAAGGGGTATGGGAGAAATTTAAAGGGGATTTGGGGGGATTTTGAGGGGTAAAGAGGAAAATAGAAGGGGAAGATGGGGAGTATAAATAAGAGGAAAAAAGGGGCCTTTGGGCATTTCTTCACCAATAGAGAGGGTTTTGAAAGGGGACTCAGCAGAAGGGAAACCATCAAGGATGAAGGGCACAAAGGGACTTCAACGGGGCTGTATTTTCAGGGGAAATGCATTCCTTGAAGACTCAGCAACAAATTAGCCCCCTAATTGCTTGTCAAAAATTTCACAGGGGGGCTAACAGTGGCTCCACATGGGGATGGCTTCTTCTTGAAGGAGCCAAGAAACCAGAAGATGATCTCTTGGTGTAGGCCAGGTGCCTAATGCTTGAACCATCCATATCTTTCTTTGATCTGCTGCCACAAACCATGAAGACATCCAATCAGCAGAAACATTTTCCCAACCAATCTACCTACCGAAACTAGAGTTCTAACAATCTTCCCCATGGGTGCGTTTGAATTAGCAGACCCTTTACATTTATTTTGCAGAACAAAAACAAACCTATTCTAATTCTACCCTTATTTCTCCATGAGGCCAGATTAGACTGTTGGCCTCATCTGCTTCTCTACCTATACTATTACCTGTTGAGATTAAACTGTTCAACAGGTTTCTTCACCTACATTCTAAGACAGGAAATTTAAACACAGCCAAGCCAGGATTAGACAGTCTAACTTGCTGGGCAGAAATTTGAAGAAAACAAAACTGTGAAGGCATGGAATTCCGCAACTGTGAAACATCCTTCTTCTTTCTTGTGACTCAGGTTTTGAGCATGTTTGAGTCGCTTCTATCCTTTGCTCCAGCTCTGATCTTAGAGCTGGATGTTCCTTTACTGCTGATCCAGATTTTGAGCTTGTTAGGACCAGCTATTCTTGCTCCCTTTTGGCTCAGATTTTGAGTTTACTAAAGCCAATATTTTTGCCTCAGAGGTTCATGTTTTGAGCATGTCTGAACCTCCCTTTTCATCCTTTTTTTCTTTTGGAACATTTTCTTCACTTTTGCTGAAAATGAAAATTTGCAACGGTATATACAATGGAAATGAAACATGGAAATGGAGAATTAGCAGAAATAGTGTTTGAGCATCCTGCCATTGACAGGACCCCCAAACAGCTCTGTACCATCAAGTTCTTGCAAGAAAAATGCATTAGGACCCACAGTGGCTTGAATGATGAACGGGCCCTGCCACAAGCTGTCGAACTTGCCATGTTTGCCTTTATCCTCTCTTCTTGAATCCCACTTCAGGACCTTGTCCCCAACTTTGAAATTTGCTGCTTTGGTTCTTTTGTCAAATTGTCTCTTCATGTTTTCCTGCATTCTGATAGCTCTGTCATAAACTTGCTCCCTTGTTTGTTGGAGATGGATTGTTTCATTAATTCTCCTTATCATGTTGTCTTCTTCTGATTGGACCTCTTGAATAAGCTTTACTACTGGTATCCCAAGGCTAGTAGGGAAAACTGCTTTTGTCCCGTAAACCAGCTGGAAGGGTGATGTGCCAATAGACTTCTTTGTAGTGAGCCTGTCTGCCCACAGGGCATGTATCAACTTTTTATGCCAAGACCTTTTGTTTTCTTCCAGCAGCTTCTTAATGATTGTAACCAGGCTTTTATTTGATGATTCAGCTAGGCCATTACCCTGGGGGTAATAGGCAGTTGAATGTCCAAGCGCAATTCCGTACCTGTGACGGAAATCGATCATTCTTTTGGATCCAAAAGCAGCAGCATTGTCGGTGATTATTTTCCTTGGGCAGCCAAACCGAGACAGGATGAAGTCTTCTAGGAACCTAATGATGACAGAATCGGTGGCATTCCTAGTGGGTATGGATTCAATCCACTTAGTGAAGTAATCAGTAGCAGTCAAGATCCATTTATGTTGCCCAGAGGAAGAGGGGTGGATTTCTCCAATGAAGTCTAAGCCCCATTGCATGAAAGGACCTTCTATGGTGATAGGTTGCAGAGGGAGGGGGAGGAGCTTTCTTTTGCCCTCAAAAATCTGGCATTTGTGGCAGGTGAGGATCATTTTATGGACATCACTGAAAAGTGTAGGCCAATAGTAACCAGCCCTGAGTATCTTATTTGCAGTGGTCTTCCAACTCAGGTGGCCTCCACACTCCCCAACATGGAATTCTTGTTTGATTTTTTCGGCTTCGTTTTCAGACAAACATTTCAGTAAAAGGCCATTTGGATTTTTCCAATATAGACTCTCATTCAAAATGCAGTAATTTCTAGCTTTGAGTTTTATGAATCTGGCCTTTGTTTTGGGCAGTTCCGGAGGGGCATTGAGGTGTGTGAGCACGTACAGGTTATCAGTGTACCAAGGAGAGTTCTGAAACTGCTCCTCAACAGCTGGATGGGGCAATCCTTCCTGATCATCCAGGGCGTTCATCATGTTGATATCAAGGGCCTGTAGATTAGTTTCTGCCATCAATTGGGCCAGGCCTTGACCTTTGATCAGCTTAGTGGGTTTGATTTCAATGTCATATTCTAAAATCGTGGCAATCCATTTGCCCCTTTTCCCATCTGAGTCTTGGGACAAGATATCTTTGACCACTGTATTTGGCACATAGGCAACGGTGTGAGAATGCAGAATGTACACCCTAAAGTCTTTTAAGGCCTTAATCAGGGCATAGGCCTGCTTTTCCATAATGTTGTAATTTAAGGGTGCCTCTCTTAAGGCTTTACTGAAGAAGGCTATAGGCTGTTCCTTACCTTCCGAATTTTTCTGCAGCAAAACTGCAGCTATTGTGTGTGGGGAGGCAAATGAAAAGATCAGAAAATCTTTTGAGAAGTCAGGGCTGATAAGGACAGGGGCTTGGGTGAGTGCGAGCTTTACTGACTCAAAATATTTTTTGGCTTCAACAGTCCACTTGATTCCTGCATCTTTCTTTAGCATTTCAGTCATTTTCCTAAGATGCTCAGCAAGGTTGGGGATAAATCTTCTAAGGAAATTGATCTTCCCAATGAAGGACTGTAGCTCCTTGATGTTTCTTGGATGTGTGATTTGAAGTATTCCCTCAACTCTCTGGGGGTCTATCCTAATCCCTTTCTCAGATATAATGTGGCCTAGAAGCTTACCCTCTTGCAGCCCAAAAACAGTCTTCTTAGGATTCAGGGACAGACCATACCTTCTACATTTTTCAAAAACTTTCCTCAGATGTTTTAAGTGTTCTTCTTCTGTTTTAGAAAAGACAGTTAAGTCATCCAAGTAGATGACTATAAAGTGTCCAATCTCATCTGAGAAAGAAATATCCATTGCTCTCTGGAAGGTAGCTCCAGCATTCATCAGTCCAAAAGGCATTTTCACATACATGAAGGTGCCCCATGGAGTGGTGAAGGCTGTTTTGAGTTGATCTTCTGGGAGTACCAGAACCTGGTTGTATCCCGAAAAACCATCAAGCGGGGAGATTCTTTTAGAGCCCACTACCTTCTGTAGGATATGCTCCATTCTAGGCAAAGGGTAGTTATCTTTCAAGGAAGCTCTGTTAAGGTTTCTGAAGTCTATGCAAAGTCTAATCTCCCCCGTTTTCTTTCTTACAGCCACTAAGTTTGACACCCAATCAGAAAACCTCACAGGGACTATAATGCCTGCATCATACATCTTTTTAATTTCCTTTTCGACCGCAGGCAATTGTTTTGGATTAATTCTACGGAGTTTTTGTCTGAAAGGTTTCTGATTTTCCTTCAGTGGTATCTTATGTTGTATAATGTTGGTGTCATAGGCCTTTAAGTCTCCATAGCTCCATGCAAACACATCAATGAATTCCTTAAACAGATCAATGTATCTTTTCTTCATGTCTGCAGGTATAGACTTAGCCAGCTTTATCATTTTGGGTTTGTCTTCAGTGCCTACGTTACACTCTTCTACATCCGATTCTGCATGTTCTATTGTGGGTTTCTTTGCAACATCATTGAAATCAAAGAGGTCTTCTAAGGGTGCTAGGCCTCTTGGTATGTTCTTGTCTTTGGCTTGTAGCACCTCCATTTCTTCTCTATCTGCGTTTTCACGTTTTACGGGTGAATCCCCAGTTTCTTCAGAAAAAGAGTTTATTTCTATACTACAAGGTGTTTCTAGTTCATCTGTGGAATCCTCACTTGGGCAGCTGTCATCAGATTTTGAGTCTGAATGAGAAAATTCAAACTCATTTCTGCCCATTAGGAAATCTTCAATCTGTT
Source organism: Pinus albicaulis (assembly GCA_034641835.2). Classification (NCBI taxonomy): domain Eukaryota; kingdom Viridiplantae; phylum Streptophyta; class Pinopsida; order Pinales; family Pinaceae; genus Pinus; species Pinus albicaulis. The sequence continues at coordinate 74,408 of JAXQQM020071496.1, read as the reverse complement.
TGTCTCCTTCAAAGACCTGCCAGTATTTTTCATTGTCTGGCACTGCAGGCCTGAATTTAGTCTGAATGATGTTTTTTTGGTCAACTGGGGCCTTAGGATAAGAGCTAGCTAGGCAGGCTAGTCCATTTGCGATAGCGTTTTGACCCCTAGGGATGTATACTAAATCATATTCAATGAATGTTTTCAACAAATCTAGAGTATCGTTCCTGTATGCCCTAAGCCTGGGGTGTTTTGCCGAATACTCACCACTCATCTGTTTGATTACTAACTCGGAGTCTCCTCTCACGACTATTCTACGGGCTCCTAATTTTTTTAACAGATTTAAACCCAAGATCAGAGCCTCGTATTCTGCAATGTTGTTCGTGCATTTGAAATGCAGATTGACGGCGTGGCTCTCTGCGTGATCATTTTCGGTGTTACGCAGCCACACTCCTGCTCCGGCGCTTTGTCTAGTACGGGATCCATCAAAGTTCATTTCCCACAAGGGTTCTTTGTTTACTTCCACTTCGCTTCCTACCTTACAGCTGGGTTCGCCATTAGGTTGAGTTGGGAGGTCTGAGCTAGATTGTAAGTTGCCTTGTTGTTCGTAGGAGCCATGGATGTTAGGGAGGTGGTTAGCTTGCTGTTCTTGCTCTGTTTCTGTCACGCTTGGAGTGAGCGGTCCACCACAAATCCTACGGGCTTCGTTGCTGGTTTCCTTTTCATTTTCAGTGTGCTGCCCATGGTTTTCCTGATCATATTCCCCCAGAGTGGCCATTATATGGAGGTCCATAGGCTCGGTGTTCTCATTCGTATGCCTATTCTAGGACTCTGGCTCTTCTGAGGATTCATCATTACAAAAAATGAAGGAGTCAAGGTCGGTATGTACAGAATACAATGGTGAATTTTCAGGTTTCTCGGGGCTGCTGACCAGAAATTTCATTTGGGATTCTCTATACAGTCTTCTTGATTGGCCAAATATAGGGATAGTGGCATATGAGCCATCCATCTGCATGGTGCCTTGCAGCTTGGCTCCCCATGATCTCGATAATAACATGCCATACTTGGGCGGCACGTCTGTCACCACTACATCCATGACCATACATTTCGCAGGAATCTGAGTTAGGCTCACGCACAAGTCTTTGATCAGGCCAAGACATTTTACCCTACTCGAGTCGAATGAGTATAAGTCTTTGTAGGGTCGGGTGATTTCAAGGCCTAACTTCTCCATGACTACTTTAGGCCTTAGATTATGTGATGCACCAGAGTCATGCATGGCATTATGAAGGATCTTGTCATGAATGTTAAGACTGATATAAAAAGGTGGTACTACCCCCTCCTGAAATTTCCCCTCAATCTTGGGACCGAATAAGAGGGCAGGTTGATCATCACTCAAATTTACAGTGTCATTATTTACACTCAGATTTAATGCTTTCAAAATATGGCCTTTATATACATCCTGAGAGGCCAGCTCAGATAATGGTACAGAGATTTTGATTTTTGCAATCTCACTTTATAAATTGAAAGTGGATTGACTCTTGGAAGTATTTAGCTTTGTTTTGTTTGCAGCCACCTTAGTGGCTGAATCAGTTTGCGTTTTCTCATTATGTACATGTGTAGGCACAGTTGTATCAGGAGCACTAACTGAGGTGCTAGCGCTACTAGTTGGTTGAATTCATTTTTCATTGTTTTGGTTGTCCTTCTGTTGGTTTTTCTCAAAACTCTCAGTTGTTGATTTATTGTTTACAGCAGTTACTTTAGAAGATTTCTCAGGCCTCTTTTTGATAGTTACCTCAGGAGTTTTGGGTTTGGGAGAGTCTTGGTTCTTTTTACTCCTGAGCTCATATTGTTCTCTGACCTGTAACATGGCATTCTCGAATCCCAACCTATAATCCTCAGATTCAAACCATTCCTCCTCCCCATAAAAGGTTGAGGGTTGGTCCTCTTCTGAATCACAGTTCAGGATTGAGTCCTCTGTTTCGAACATGTTTATCACATTCCCTTCAGACTCGTCTATGATTCCCTCATCCTCATCAAGAAAGTTTTGGAAAGGGGGAATGACTTGCTGATCTGCCTCTTTCTGCCTGTTGGGAGTGTTGTTGTTCCTTCTAAAGTTCTGGTTTTGGTTTTGATTTTGGTTCATGTTCTGAGTGATAGCCATATTTTCGACCACTTGGCATAGCTTATCCAGATTCTTAGACAATCTGTCAATATTAGGATCCGAAGTGGAGGCTATGGTGTCATCCTTGTATGTCACTCTCTTCTCAGCTCTCAGTTTGGCCCTTTTTTCAATCAAATTTGCTTCTATGTTTATTGCCCCTTTCTGCATGTCCTCCAATGTGGTATACTCTTTATCTCTAAGCTCATAGGCCATGTCAGCATCAAATCCATCAGGATATTTTGCTAAGGCCATACCTTGTGGGGGTTTCATGTGTGGGGGAAGAGCGTTGTAAATACTGTTGAATCTGGTGGTGTAATCATGAACACTTTCCCCTACGTTTCTCTTAAGGGACATGTATTCTTCTAGGAGCTGGCGAGGGTTTGCTCTGGTTTCCCATTTGTTGATGAAAGTCTGGTATAACGCCGGGAGATCTTGGATACTACCAGCAGGTAGGCTTTTAAACCACTTCTTAACTTCACCTCCCAAGCTTTGCGCGAAAATTCTCATTTTAATTGTTTCATCATCAATTTCCATATAATCAAAAGAGTCCTCCATTTTATCCACATGTTGTTGTGCTGTTGTAGGCTCTTTACCAGGGAAATGTGGGATTTTAGATTGATAATCATTTGGTAAAGGCAGTAAAGGCTGAGGTAAAACTAGAGGCGCATACCAGGCTGCCATGATGATGTTCTGATGAGGTATAGGATTGGCTTGAGTAGCTGGTAGTTGGATGACAGGGATGGTAGGACCAGCCGAAGTCTGTTGAGAAGACCTAGGGTGAGAAAGCCCCGAGTTTTGGAGAAAGTGGAGATCAGGTGGTGTGGAAGGAGGGGTTTCGCTGTCCCTAGTGTCTAGCTGGTCTGAAACACTGAATGACCTAGTTCTAGGTAATCTGTTTTGGAGGTCTAGGTCGAAGAAAGGGTCTAATAGAGCTGCAAGATCTTCTGGTGCAGAATTAGCTCTATGAATGTTGCTGGAAATAGTTGATCTCCTACTCACAGGTGTTCTTTTAAGGATTTTCTCAGGATTATCAACTGTTTCAGGTGGGTTTGGATCAAGGAAAGCTCTTGTATGAATGGTTCTGTGAGCCAGAGTGCTGTTTATAAGCCAAGCAGCTTAGCCCTACTCGTTATTTCTACTGTGGTTAATGTTGTCTTGGGAGCTGGCCTCCCTGTGGAGTCTTCATTATGCTTGGGACTGGTCTCCCAGTGGAGTCTGATGTGAAACCAAGATAATCAGCAGGCCTACTGATCACCAGTGGAGTCTTTAATGTTTAGGAACAATGGAGTCGCCAGGCGGAGGGTTTAGGATGATTCTAGGGTACACTGTCCACCATAGTGCTCATAATAGTCGAGAGTGTAGTGACTTACGTCGGCCTGGCCGAGGTTCTAGAAGTTTACCGAGGTTGTTTGGAAATAGAAAGCACTCGAGAATGAGGTAGGGTCACCAGCCTGTTGGGGTTATGTGTTTTGGCCGGAGTTGTCGGGCCAAGATGAGACGGCACGAACCACTTTCGGACCTTGGGATCTAGCCCTCTGGGTCCCGAGAGAGGGATCTCTCTATGATTATCAAAGGATATATGTCTTTGAAGTTTTAAATTATGGTTTTAGGCTAGTTATAGGCTCAAGGTTATTTGTTTGATTGTTTGAGTTTGGTTGTTGAGAATCAGGAAGGAAGGTTTCATCACAAGACAAGGATGGGTAAAGAAGGAAGCTAGGCAAAGGTAGATAACTCAGGGAACATTAAGGCCATTGGGCAATGGAGTCAAGAAAGGATTTACTTATGTTCAATGTGTAAGCTTCAATTGGGCTAGTCATCTAGAGCATTTGGATCTCATAGACTGATTGGTGGGATGGAACACTAAGTGATGAGAATGAAAGATAAGAAACCATCCGATTCTGTCTATAGATCAGGCCAGAGGTCATTTAACTCCAGGCCTGCTTGGACAAAACCATAGGCAACACGAGGGATCTTGAAAAGGTTTATATGGAAGGGAAGGTTATGAAGAGGCAGCGACAGGCTTTACACCTCCCAATGTTCCTAACCTCTTTCAATTAAATCTTAACAAAAAAAAACATCTGGATATTGATTTTACCAACTTGCACATCAGAGAGTAGGCAATCATCATCCACTACACTGGTTTAGTCAATTAAAAACAATATTCAGACACACATATGAGCAGAAAACATTCAAGACTGAGAGAGCTGGGATATAAGGTACCTAACAAGGGTAAATCTTATATCATGCATTCAGATGTCAGTCAGAAGAACATGAAATGAAATGGAAATAGTCACAGAGATAAGAAGAACATCACCAACTGCTGTAGATCAGGATCCAATGAAAACTGCTTATCATATTAAACACTACACCAATCAGGTACATCACTGCCCAAAGCTTTTACATTCAGCCTGAATACATCATATTTCTCAGCCTATCATACAACTGTTACACAGGAAACTTGGCTCGGGACAAAATGCTTGCAGTTCGCTGATAAAACCAACAACAACCAACCCTTTTACAATGTTCTTGCTGTGCTTTTATAACAAAAGATGATCCTCAGATCGACTCAGGAGGTAGGTGCCCATTAAATGTTATATTTAAGCATAATAATGAATGCAGGGCCGAGGCCCATCCTGCTTGAGAATGCTGCAAATTCATTTCGCTCACCTTTTTAGTAAGAGAATGATCTGCCTCAGATTTGATCTTGACATTTTGGGCTCGTTGTACTCCAGGTGATTTGAATTCGGGGATAGGACAAACTACTAGGAGGGTCTATCTCATAAATGCCTGATTGTCTTTGAGTTGTAGTTTGGTGGAAAAATCCTTCAGGGACATTCTGCATAATAAAAACAGTATGGATGCCTTGTCCCGGACGAAAAAAGACCATTGTGTGGAAACCACAATGTTGCTGTGCTGTGGCAGGTACGCGGTCCTGCATTGCCTTACTGCTGAAATGAATGAACTGGATGGAGGTCAGCATGGCCCTCCATGCTTCTTTAATGCTGCCGGACTGTCTGGAATGAGCTTCAGTCAGCGTTCTTGGTTTTCCTGGGCTCGAGAAACATGGAGGACACTGCGGGAAGGTGTACTTTCTGGAATAAACGCGCTCAGCTTTAGGTGGCGCAATCATGACTTGCTGGTGCGCTCTTAATCTTTCAAATTGGATCTTAATCCATTGATCACGGGATTTTCACTTTAAATTTCCAATTACAGGCTCGAATCCCACAAATTTGTCCCTACTGTCTTGTTTGGCCACTGAATGGCCTCTCTGTGCTACCTGCATAGTGAAATAAACTCATCAAAGAGCCCGGGCAGTGGTGGAGAAATGCAGTGGAGGTGGAGAGATGGTGGAGCGATGGGAGGAACGGCGAAAAATGGCGGAGAAGGAAATTCCTCCCGATTAATACAAGCCAAAGATTACCGTTTGAGCGGAGTACACGAGGAAAACACAAAAATAATGAACGAAATATGGGTGGCGAGGGACCAGGGTGAGCGGAGGGTGATTACGTCCCCCGAGCAGATGGGTCAATGGAGGTGAAGGACACGGTCTACATCCTGATGGGAGGATCGCAATCGCAATGGCTTGCGATCAATCGGAGGTCAGACACAGAGAGTTGCGATTGCAATGGAGCGATTGGTGCAGGACCATTGATCATGAAACAGAATGGACGACCCAGATGCAATTGGGAGGCAAACGGAAGGTCTTGCGATTGCGATCGGAGGGGAGATTGCGATTGAGCGCTGACCGTAGGATCAACCGATAGATCAACGGTTGGGACAACAATCGGAGGGGCAGGTGCGATGGAGCGATGACCGTTGGATCGCAGGGAGAATGGGCAGTCAGGATTGTGTCGGAAGGTTTCAATCGGGGCGGTACCGCTGCGACTTGCGATTGCGATTGACGGGGAGCATGCGATTAGCGCTCAGCCATCGATCTGTGGGAGGAACGGACGGCTGAGATTCAATCGGAGGCCGGGAGGAAAGGCTTGCGATCGGGGAATCGGGAGGACTTACGATTGGCGTAAGACCGTCAGATCGCGGAAGAATGGACGGCGGAGATGCAATCGGGCGGCAGACAGAAAGGCTTGCGATTGAGCGATAGCGGTAAGTTGCGGAAGAATGGACGGTGGAGATTTAATCGGGGCACGCAATCGGAGGGGGAACAGAGGGACTTGCGATCTGCGGAGGGCCGTCGGATCGCGGGGCAGATCGACGGTGGGGAGGACCATCGGAGGGGCAGGTGCGATTACGCGCTGACCGTCGGATCAGATGGGAGATGGACGGTCCGGATCAAATCGGAAGGCCTCAATCGGGGCGGCGCCGATGCGACTTGCGATTGCGATCGGGGGAACTTTGCGATTAGCGCTCAGCCGTTGATCTGGACCCAAGATCAACGGTGCGGAACAGGCCGGCCGATTTATCGTTAAAAACATATCGCATCGGGGTTTTTGCTGTTTACAAAGGGTTTTGCCTCCCGCTGACTTCCGATTGCGATTAGCGCCTGGGACTTAGGCGCTTGGTCCCGGCGCGGGGTCACATGTGGGGAAGTGGTTAAGGAGCTAGCGGGAAAGGGGCCAGGCCTTATAATAAGGTCGGGATATGGGTTTTGGCCCCCTTTTTATGGATTTTAACGGTGAAAGAGGGGAACGATAGAGAAATAGAGGGGAAAGAAGGGAAAACAAGGGGTATGGGAGAAATTTAAAGGGGATTTGGGGGGATTTCGAGGGGTAAAGAGGAAAATAGAAGGGGAAGATGGGGAGTATAAATAAGAGGAAAAAAGGGGCCTTTGGGCATTTCTTCACCAATAGAGAGGGTTTTGAAAGGGGACTCAGCAGAAGGGAAACGATCGAGGATGAAGGGCACAAGGGGACTTCAAAAGAAATTTGTATTTTCGGAAATGCATTCCTTGAAGACTCGACAATGATTTAGCCCCCTATTTGCTTGTCAAAAATTTCATAGGGGGGCTAACATGATGGTCTACATAATGACCAACAAGTGAGCGTGCAACTTGGAGTGTCGTTCGGATGTGTGACGATGGTTGCACACATAGCGGGTGCATCGTGTTGGGAGGGCGCCCACCCATAGCGACAAGCCAGCGAATCCTACTGACGAACGGGCGAGTCATGATGATGAGCATGCGAGTCATGGTGGCATGCACAGTGGGCGAGTTGGCATGTTGGTCGAGGCCGCGTCAAGCGACCCATGTTGGGCACCCGTGCAAGCGAACACCCGATATGGGTGACACAAGCACATGTGGAAACCTTTTCCCGAGAGTCGAGTAAGAGGGTGACACGAGTCGACCTGAGTCATAACGCAAACCAAATGATGGAAATATTTATTATATGGTGGTTGGGTCGACGTGTACGCACATGAGAAGGCTGACTTGAAACATGACCGAGCCGACCCATGGGTGAGCGAACAGTCAAACGATTGGGTGGGCTTGGGTCCATAATAGACCATATGTGTGTGTGTGTGTGTGGGCAACTTGGAGAAATGGAAAGCATCGAATCATTGAAGAAAGAATCATTTGAATTATACATCCAACAAGAGAAAAGGAGCCGAGAAGCAAGTCAGGAAAAATTGCAGGGCAAAGGTCGAGTTCAGCCACAACAAGAATTCAGTCACAACGGACTTGCAAGAAGGGTGACACCATGTTGTAGAAATGTGAACAAGTGAGAAAAGGTTTGGAGGCCGTGTGCAGAGTAATATGTTTAGGGTATAAGGCATGCAAAAATGGTCATGACTTGAATGGTGTTATATTGGTTTGGCACAAAAGTGTGCAAGTCAGGTTTGTAGGCTGCACATATTTGTATGCTTGTTATTTATGTACAATTGAACTACATAAATATATATTGATATTGGGTAGAATCAATTAATGGGACATTCCCCTCCCACATATGTATAGATGTTTAATGATGGTTATGATTGTTGAAACTGATAATTGAAGAGTTTATTTCCGTTGCATTGATAAAACACTTGAAGATAAAAATAGTTAAGTGTTGTGATAGGTGTATTCCATATACTTTAGTATTGGTGAAAAGAAAACATATAGTGGTGTCACACCCGCTATACGTGGTTGAAAGAGTACCACAAGGATAGGGTCGTGACAATCATAGCTCTACATAAACCCTCATGCAAATTGAACCTGGCTCAATGATTCTTTCTGCCATTAGATCCATGGAGCTATATATATATATATATATATATATATATATATATATATAAAGTTCTTATAAATGGTGGTGCATATCTATTTTCATTTGGTGGGTTCATTTGTCTAATTAATTTTGATAATGAACTGGACAACTTATATCCATCTCCACCATTATAATTGTGAAAGTGTATTAACACGAATAAATAATTTTGTTTTTACATAAATACATGGTTTTTTTTAACTGGTGCAAAATATTTTCATTAATAATATAAAAAATAATACATTAAAACTAGATTTCCCAGAAATACAAAATATATCAACACGAGAATATAAAACTCCTCAAAACTACACGAAGCACTAGCACAAAAAACCACATAGTGCCAACTATCTAAGTTTTAAATATGACAATTTTATTATAATTGTGAAAGTGTCTTAATAAGAATAAATAATTTTGATTTGAAATAATTTGATTGTAATGACTACTCAAACTTTACTAATAATATCATAGGGATTCTTATTCCTTTCTTCATCCTATACATCTCTCTATCCCTCGATTCATTTGAGTACTCCTATGCAAAGCATGTTAATTTACAACGAGGTATATATTCCCTTGCATGTGATTATGGTTTCGTAACAAATTATTACTATACAAATTCTCTTAATTTCTCTATAAATAATTGAACTCATCATTGATATATATTATTTTTTAATTTAATTACTTAAATTAAAAATATTACTTTTAATAAGATAGATATATATATATATCACATTGCTTCAACATGTTTAAGCAATGTTATCAAATTCCTATCCCAAAATGAGAGATCTAACAAAAATAGATGCATCAACCCTTTATTACAAACTTTGCAGAGTTTTGAAACCGAATACTTTGAGTCTTGCAACACAATAAACACATTACTTTACACAAGTCATGAAGGATTGCATATTATTTTTTTCTTGCACCACATTAAAGACATTGAAGGCATTCCCCTATACAAGGAGATGTTCAAACTTCCTATCCTTCACTTTCTTACAGGAGACCTTCAGGGGATGGGCCATTTCCACACTTCATTACTGAAAATGTTGTGTCCTGCCTGCCAAATGACTGTCTTCACTGAAACTACTTCAATATTCTCTGCACTACCTACCTACTTCCCAGCTCAACAAGGGTTCAATGAGCTTTCTATTATTCCTGCCCCAGTTCGCACCTGTACACTGCTCGACAGACTCTGACTCTGATTTCTCCACCAGAATCTATTTATCATTTTTTTTCTCCATCCATCCACTGTAATAACTTAGCTTTGTCTAGGTCTATCGCTATCCCCATTTAATGATAGAAAAAAATAATAAATACATTATTTTTAACGTCCATGAGGTTAAAAATATCCTATGGGACAGATCGCTTATCCATCTGGTTCTTGTATTCGGCCCTTTTCCTGTGGAGTCTTACAATAAACACTTCCAGCTTCTCGATAAACTCTTCACTAAATATATTATCCCAAGAGCTAGCTGCCAGAATATCTGCATAGTTCTCCCTGCTTTCTTTGAAGGCATCACATTATAAAATGAAATTATTTTCTATTTCCACTTTTCTGGAAGAGAAAAAAATACATACTCTTTCCTCCCACATTTATTTTGGCCTTCTCTAGTGCCCTGTTTCACAACGGATTTGATGAGAATTAGTCCTTAATTGAGCAATAAGAATTTTGGATCTCCAATAAATATTGACCCTTATGTATGTTTTTTGCTTATGATTATGGGTGGGGTTAAACTCTTCAATGTAGTACTTCTTCTTTCTCTCTAGCTCTTTCTCCCAAGTACATTTGTGGAATTTATCCATAACAAAAAAATGAATCTCTATAATGTGTGTGGGACACATGCTCAAGCAAATACCCCATTTACTAGAACATTTTTTATTTCTCCACGTCCAAGTATTCTTTATTTTGCACAATATGTCATTGAACACCACCTTAGGCCATCTACCCTCTTCCATTTTCTCAATTTTTTTTAAATACCTTATGACTTGCACCATGGCAATTGCTTCAATAGGAGCAACCCATGTTTCAATTAACAAGATCACATCAGGAATTGCACTTTTAATTTTGAATTTGTTTGTAATCAAACACTTATGGATTTTCTAAATTTGTTTCCATTACATATCAAATGTCTGGCTAGCCCAAAATTTACAACAATAGAGAATCAATAGGATCACTAGAAGCCCAAAAAGAGTTAGAGAGGTTTTCTAGTCCCATAGCTCTACCTCTCTACACCTATTTTAAAGAGAATAAATACTTTCCAACCCCCCAAAGTTATTTTCTTTCTATAACCACCCCAACTTAAATTTATGTTGAAGTCAATTCTGAGGTATTTGTAATCTAAAACTTCTTCTAGAATGTTTCCTTCAAAGTAGAAGTTATGTTGGTTATGCTTTCTTTTGTTAGAGAAAATCGCCACTTTCGTTTCTCCAATATTGACTTGCATCCCCATCTTTCCACAAAAATTCTCAAGGTAGATTAAGTGCTCTTGCAAACCAAGAGCTGATTTAGCAATCAATATAAGGTCATATGCGTACAAAAGAAGCCTTATAACAAACTTACCCAAATGAATACCTTCCCCCCCTTGTGAATTTAGCCACTCTTCAAGCTTGTCAATATATAAACCAAAAAGAGTAGGAGACAAAGATAAACCATGCTTGACCCTGATATCGCTTCTAAATATTTTATAAATTCTTGTTGAAGTTCTAATTTTGACTTTCATCTCTTCATACAGCCTATGCACAGCTGCTCTCAAATGCATTGGAACCCCGAATTCCTCCATTCTGTGCCAAATATTATCCCTAGGAACCATGTCAAAGGCTTTTATGAAATCAACAAAGAAACAAAAAATTTCTTCCTTTTTTCCCTAAACTTTTTCAATGATGTGCCTTAAAGTTATACAATGATCAACTATGGAATGTTTAGGTCTAAAAGCTTCTTTCCCTTTAGCACATTTATCTCTTTCTTTCGCCCACTTGCTGATTTTATTTTCTAACATGCTTCCAAATAATTTTGCAAACAAGGGATTTTATTTTCTAACTATACATTATGTGGGAAATGATTATATATTATACGGATTTGATTTTAAATGTGAGCTTTCATATCACAGTTCTATAAAAAATATGGCAAGGGTTTGTTTCTCACGCTCATGGAATCTTGGCGTACTTATAGCGAAACATTGAGTTGATGATCAGAATTTGGATCAGAGGCAAAAAAATAGCTCAGAAATAAAAATGCTTGGAATTTCACCAAAGCAGAACGGCAATGATTGACCCATAACTAGGAAACCAACGCAAATCATTTCGTCGAAAACCGAGTTCACATGAGAAACTTATGGTCTACTGATCGTCGTTCACAACAGACAAAAATTTTTTAAAAAATTGTAGAACAGGTACAGGGTGATGAAATGAAAGCCCAGTCATCATGCAGAGAATATTCTTCAGCTTTTGTCTAATGGGACTGTGACAAGTGTCACAATTGTATTTTCTAGTTTGGATTGAAAAGGTGAAATTTGCCCAATGTCCTCCACGGTTGAATTTGGGTTCATGAATTTTTTGTGTTGCAATAATTTTTATTTATTAGTTGGATATATATATATATATATATATATATATATATCTTATATGGTTAATTATCATATATTATATTATATTTTATATACATATACATTAATATTTAATTATTAAATCCAATCTTTATTAATAATTTCCACATGTTATTTTAATGAATTAAATATTTAATGGTGGCGTTAGCCCAAAGTCGAATCATGGGAGCATTACGTTGGTTATGGAGGATCAATCACAATGTTTCATAACCATAGTCTGAAAAATATGCGATGGAAAATGTTTTAACATTGGTTACAAAAACGTGTATGAGGGGCGAGGTCGGGGCTCGACCCCATGAACTCCCCTGCTCCAATCTCTCTGCTCACCAATGAGACATTTCTTTATTCGTTGTAAAGGATGCACACCAATAGATATTTTAATGCATTGCATTTCTCAAATGGCGGAACCGTGGGGGCTAGCCCCGCGAGCCAGCCCTCCTCCACATGACCGCTCTATATAACCTCGATCCAACGCCCGAATTAAACGCAGATTAGTGTGTGTTAAGCACGCTTAGCCATTAATTAATTGCACTTTATAGTTGGTGGAAGTTTCGGTGGTTCCCCCCAAATTCAACAGATTTTCTAAATTGGTGGAGTTAACTGGTAGTTTTCCCGATTTAGAAGCATAATCTAAGGGATACTTTAATGAGGCCTATCTTGAGCACTTTTTGACCAATTTTGGCTCAATAATAGTCATTCCTAGTAGATTGGCATGATCTGAATCCATTGGAATAAATTTCAGAGACAGAGGAGAAAACATACAAGTGTTTGTTTATCACTTGAACAATTTTGAAGCCTAGGGCCACCATGAGGGAAGACCATGCCCAAATCAACTGAAGGCCAAGTAGAGTGAATGAATAGTCATTTTTAGATGTATTTGATGTTCTAAAAATAGTGGTACATTTTTTAGAGGCGTTGGAGCATATTTGAAGGTCATTTTGTCACTTTGGAGATTAAACAAGCCCATGGCCACAAGGATGGGAGGTCAAGCCTAGATCAACTAGTAACCAAATTCAGAGATTGAATAGTCAATTTTGGAGTTTTCATGTCTTATGAATCCAATGGAATAGTTATAAAATCCATTGAAGAATCACAAATGCTTGTAATCATACATTTGACTCATAATCCCAAGAGGGCCTAGCTAGTTAAAGTAGGTCCATGGAGATGTAGCCCGGGAGGGGTGAACTCCATTATCATCCATTGTGTTATGTGATTGATATGAGTTATATTTCTGCATTTAATTTATTGTTAATGAGCTCTTCAAATTTAAATAAATCATAATTTTATCTTCAAAAACACATGAAACTACACACATAAACCCCTTCACAAATGGTTAACTTGAGTTGATCCTTAAACACATTTTTAATATTGATGAGGGAGCTAGCATAGCAATAACTTGTTTTCCTATATTCAGATTAGTTGACAACTCTTATTTAAGGTCATTTTGTTCCCATTTAAGGCGATTCTGTATAATATATAGACTTACTTTCTATTTGAAACTTTCATGTTTTGCCTTTGCAGTCCCCATGTTCATTGTCATGATTTATCATTTGATAAAGTGTGTTTCCATGTACTCTTTTGACAAACCTAGCCTATAGCCATCAAGCCTAGAATTTCAAATTTATTTTTCTTATCAAACAAAATTATGATGAAATTTATTTGTTTTTCATACCTATCATTTTACCTTTTATACATATTTATGAGTGTCTAGTTCTTTTATATTTTTGTCTACAAATTTTTCTACCATAAATTTTTACTTTCATAATATTTTGACTATACATTTTTCTATGATAAAAAAATAATCAAAACAATTTAAAGATAAAAATTAATAATTTAATCAAGATCTCTTGTCATTTGTATTATCGCAATAAAATATCACTAAATATTACATACTACATATTCAATTGAACTTTGTCCAAAATATGATGATCATTAGACCAAGATTTTAGAATAGGATAAACATATTATACCTAGGGTGAATTCAATATTACATACTACATATTGAGTTGAACATTGTCCAAAATCCAATGATCATTCGACCAAGATTTTACAATAGGAGTAACATCTTAAATGCAACCCTTTCATACCTAGGGTGAATTTAAAATTGAAGACATTGGTAATTATAATATCTAATAAACAACACGAAATAACTAGCAATACTTCTTGTAACTCTTCCCATAGTGTAGTGAAATGAAAAATTGTAACAACAACACTGAATAATGGTTAGATTCTTTTTTAAGAAAATTAAAAGGTAGACCCCTAAACTAAAAAGTAGCAATCTCAATTTTATTCATAAATTTTTTTTTGTATCTTCACATTTAAAAAATAAAAATACTTATTATTAAATAAATAAATAAGATCAGGGTCAGGGTCCTGATTCAATACTGAGTTCAAATATTTCTTCTTTCGCCCCCTAGTGTGGTCAGGGTCCTAAATCAATACTTCGTCCATAATTTCAAAATCCGAGTGGGATTGCCTCTCCACCCCAACTCTGTTTTCAAACTTACGAATTTCTCTTCTTAGCTCCAATGAAACAACATTGAAATACATAGTAGCATAATCCTAAGGAAAAATCCTTGCTCTTCGTTTTCCTTGCGGAATGTTTTCCCCACCCTCACATATAAGACATGTGATGCCTGTATGGCATGAAGGCAACAAAGGGGTTACACTTGTAACAATTGTTATAGATTCCTCGACCTGCAAAGAAGTAGGAAAATGCACCATCCACAACTCCCTCTGGAATTAGACACCCCCCTGCAAGATCATCACCTAAATTCATAACACGTATCACACAATGTGAGGGTTTCACCAATGAAGTAGATACCCAAGTATCATAAACCACATGCCCCAACAGAAGTAGCCACAAAAAAAATATAGATTCCCTGAAGAACAAACTTTACAATGAAACCTCAGAAAAGTTGAATACAAGGAGTGGGGAGAGACATACAATCAAATAAGTACAACCCCTATAACATCAAAGAAATAGACAAACATGCCAATACCTATCTTCCTTAACATAGATATCAAACAAATCTTGTTAATACAACTAGAGACCAAATGTACAAGCTACACATAACCCTCTCAACCCTTATATAAGATTCCAGAAGCCCCAATAACAGAGCCCCAAGAAAAAAATAAAGCAAAAAAAAAATATTGGGGAGAAGAAGACCTACACCACTTCATCTAGACTAAAAGAAGAAATACTCGATAGATCGTCGACCTCTAGCAATAGAAACTCTGACACATCTTCTTCGTACCCAAATTCGTTTCCCTCCCACCACCTTAGCCACTACAAATCAACAAGATACTACCCCTTCATCACAACACCAAAATCACACCCAAGCATACTTGAATTCATATGTAAGTACAATGTGTATTCCTAGGGATAATATAGAAAGCAAGGAGGTATCCAAGGGGTCAATATGATGTAATAATATAAGAATGATAAATAATTAAATATTGTTATCAACAAAGGGTTAACCCACACATGTAAAGGGACCACATGTGTCAGGAATGCGATGCTTCATTGTATTGGATGTATGGCATTTGAGAGATACCCATGGTATTCACCCATGGTATTGCATGTATGAAACCCATATAGAGGCCTTGTGGTCTTCCACAAGGATTATTGTATGGACAAGCATATGGCTTGTGGAGTGGGATCTCCTTCCATACATTCACCTCAAGGAAGGAGATCACTCCACAAGCCACAGTTTGTCCATACAATAATCCTTGACATCTTCAATGGAGTAGACTCTAGCCTCTATATAGGTTTCATACATGCAATACCATGGGTAGTTACCATGGGTATCTCAATACCATACATCCAATACAATGGGCTTATCACTTTATTCCCTAACTACATGTGGTCCCTTACATAATGTGGGTTAACTACTTTATTTATTAACTATGGCCCAATTATTTATCATTCTTATATTATTACATCATATTATTCCCTTGGATACCTCCCTTTGTACCCTATATTATCCCCCCTAGGTATACTAATATTTCCACCAAAAACGGGGAGGTAAAGGTCTCGACCTCATGTCTATCCCTCACTTCACCATAGAATGTTGAAAATGCCATCGCAAGAACCCATTTATAACAACTGGAAGCCAATTGGTGCCATGCATGCCTTTTCATGTTGGGGATGAGTCGCACCTCCTGATCATAAATTCCCATCATGTCTAAGGGTGGAGGGCTCCAGCCCCAAAGGACCCTTATCAATGGCATTAACACCCCCATTGTGGAGAAACAAAAGCTACTTTTTATGTTCATAATAACTTTGTAATTATTATTTGCAATGTTTTGTTTTTATTAATTGTGTTTGTTCAATACTTTTTAATCAATATTAATTCCATCTCAAAGATAATTGTTTTTCCTAACTATTCTAAGTTTAAAATTTTGTTAAAACTTTGGTAAAACAATTTTTAATTTTTTTTTTTTCAAAATTTTTTTGAATGTATAAATAGATTTAGTGACTTGAAATTTTTTGAAATACTCCAATTGAGATAAACATCATGGCTATTTTATTATATAATTATATTTATTATAATGCATTTTTATATTTTAAAAGTATTTTAATTACTAATTTATAGTATAATCTAATTAATAAATAAAATTATTTTTTAATTTTAAAAAAATTAAGTTATTTAATTTGCAAAGTGGTCTTTTCAGGTGTTGAATCTATTTATGAGTTAAAAAATTCATTTTAAACAACTAAAAATTACATGAAATTGTTAAATATTTGGGTGTACTATTATCATATGTAATAATCATAAAGAAAAACTGTTTTATATTTTACTCTCTCTTCTTTTTCTTTTTCCCTAGAAATTTGACTATGAATTATAAAGGAGGACATTGGGTGGGCTTTGATAAATTTATATATGTGTGCGTAGACCATGAAACCATAATGACTCCACATAAACCCTCATGTCAATTAAATCTTGCCCAATGATAAAAAAATTACTTGCTTTCTACTATATATATATAAAGTTTCTATAAATGGTGGTGGATAGTTTTTTTGTTTTCTTTTGTAAGCTTGGCAGGACCTTTTCCATTAATTTTCTTAAAATGAAAGTTACATACATATATTAAATTGTTAGGTGGCCTCAAACTTCCCAATGGGAAACCAGATCTATTGGCCACTTGATCAGGTGATCATGTCCAAGAGGAAAAAAATGCTCGAAATTGGAATTGCTCAAAATGGGTTACAAACTGAACGACCAGAAAGGACTCGTCACTGTGATTCTAGCGTCGTGAACAGGACCCAAATCTGATGTTGTATGAGGAATATATTGAAGTTTTAAAACGCCCAATAACCTTCAAAACAGGACCTTTGAACTCATAAATTTTTGTCATCTTCAGAAAAAATACACAAAACTGCTTAATGCTTTTATACTATCGTAGGTGCTCTGGGCTCCACGAGAGGTCGCATGGTAGTCAGCGAGAAAGGTCAAGTGTCGTTGAAGAGAATACTGAGGGCATCGACCCGAGTCGAACTCATTCAGTCAAAAGGTACCCACCCGACTCCCGAACGCCAATAACCTACCGCCAGCGCCCCCGCAGAATGAATGTTGGGTGAAGGTCGACCTGACCTGCACACAAACGGGTCAGCAGTTGAGTCGACGACGAGTGGTGTTGAACGGAGGTTGGGTGGAGTAGGGTAAGCCCCAGGGCTAAAGACATAATGCATGACTGTCATGTGGAACTGTGGTATAAACCCAATGATCTAGTAGATTTTTGTTAAGCACTCAGGGCTAAGGGTTGTAGCCCCCGTGACCTCACGCCAGGACCAAGGCAAAAACCTTAACCACCAGCGCAAACGGTTGTTGGAGATTCCGCATGTGACCGCACTTCTAACTGGCAGTTAAATTTATTACAGTGCCTAAATTAGTGCACGATTCCGCCTATTAGACCGATCTGACTATTTTGGTGGGACTAACTGAAGTTAGCCAATTTTAGTGGAGGATTTCTAGTGCCCCTGGGAAAAATACAGTTTCGATCATAACTTTCACTAGATTCAACCAAATTAGACAAAATTTTAGTTAATTTTGAGTATTCTGAGCATTCTGGAGCCATAGGAATAGGTTGCAGAGCCAACAGAGGTATTCTTCAGCCACTTTTGTTTCAGGGAAACTTGGAGAGCCATCATGGCCATGAGGGAAATGGAGCTGCTTTGGGCTACACTTCACTGTTTGAGGTGAAATAAAAGCCATACTTAGCTTATTTTTGTCTTCTGAATTAATTTTCACAGCTACTTTAGCCTATTTAGGCTTCTTTCTCACTGTAA
Source organism: Pinus albicaulis (assembly GCA_034641835.2). Classification (NCBI taxonomy): domain Eukaryota; kingdom Viridiplantae; phylum Streptophyta; class Pinopsida; order Pinales; family Pinaceae; genus Pinus; species Pinus albicaulis. Next base: position 56,186 of record JAXQQM020071496.1, on the reverse strand, counting down.
AACCAATTTGAGCATCATAATATATCAAGGACATGCCCATTGGGAGCCTTGGACCCGGCAAATGTAGCCCAGGAGGGGTGAATTGCCTCATCATGTTGTTGTGTGTTTATGGTGAAGTTATTCTGCTATTTATTTCATATTCAAGATGTTAAACAGTAAATTTAATTAGCATTCCCTCACACTTAAACTCATAAACAGTTACCAAGAACACTTTGTTTTACTTGCAATACATTACAAACACTTTGCACACTTAATTTAATGGAAATGAATACTTTGAAAAACAGTACAAATACTCTAATTTTCAAATCAGTTGGTATTGGAGCTAAGGATTTGAGCCTTAGGAGCTAGATTTTGACTCAACATTTGTTTTGTGCAAAGATATAGTTGATTTTTTTCAAGTTTTGATGCTTACTAGGCTTAAACTCAAGAGAGGTGAAGGACACTTGGTTAGTGCACAAAGTAATCCACAACCAAGAAGGATTAGAGATCCACCTCCAAGAGCCATAGAATCAGCTTCAAGCATGTCTTCAAGAGAGGGAGAAGCTCCTGAAGATATGTATCCTAAAGAAGAGGAACGAGTGTTCTAAAAGGCTTTCTTGGAAATGACTGAGATGGTGAGGATACTCTACCAAGAAAGGAATGATAGGCTTGTTGGAGAAGGTTCTAAAAACCAGAAAGAAGGAAAGGGTTCTTCAGGAGGAAAGAAAAGTGATGACAATTCAAAGAAAGGACACGAAGGAAATGGTCATATCCCCATCTTCATCCTCTTCCTCTACATCGTCATCCTCAACTTCGATGAATCAATCTCACAAGTCTAAAACCACTGGTAAAAGTCCATTTTTAAAGATTGATGTCAAATTTGAGTTGCCTATGTTTAATGGTGAAGTCGCAGAGAAACTTGACAATTGGATCAGACAATTGGAAGTTTACTTGAGGATACAGAACCTTCATGATGACGACACCAAGATACATTTAGCCTCATTGAGAATGGATGGAGCAGCATTGGTATGGTGGGAAGCCAAGACCAAGGATGAAATTAAAAAATATGGTAAGATCACTTTATCATGGGATGAATTTATTACTGTAGTTAAAAAGCAATTTTATCCATTAGCTCATTTACAAAAGGCTATCATGAACTGGCAAAACTTCAAACAGCTTAAGGGACAAAATGTACAAGACTACAACCAAGAGTTTAGGAGAAGATAACTCTTATTAGGGGTAGACTTACAAATTCAAGATACTTTGTTGAAATATATAGGTGGTTTTCACAACTACCTTAAACATACTATCCTTATGTTCAATCCTACTAGTCTAGACGAATTTTGTGTACAAGCTACACATTTAGAGGCTAGAGGAAAAAACACTTTTGATGAGGATAGAAACAATCCCTTTAAGGGGAAACACAAAGATAAAACCTTTAAGGGGAAAGGAAAAAAGGATGCATCTGTCAAACAAGAGGGTGAGAAAGTGATATGTAAACATTGTTCAAGAGAAGGCCATGAAGAGAAAAACTATTGGAAATTACATCCTGAAAATAGAACTTAGTTTAACAAAAACAAAGGAAAGAAGAAAACTGTAGCTAATACAACTACACCACAAGACTTAGGTGACGATTCAGGTGAAAAAGCCAAAATTGCAGCCATGGGTTTGAAAAGTATGAAGGGAAAGGAAACTGAAACTAAGCCAAGTACTAATACTTCAAACTATCATGTACAAACTCCAAATGAGGAAGAAATAATTGAATTATTCCATGTGAGGGTAGTCTCAAAACATACAAAAATTGACACACTATTTGACAGTGGGTCACAAGAAAATCTCATATCAGAAGACTTAGTCAAACAGCTTAAACTTGAGACCATTCCACATCCAAAGCCTTGTCCACTTGGGTGGATATGCAAGGATGCAAACTTACAAGTCTCAAGAAAATGCATATTGCAATTCGTGATTACTGCACACTTTACTGACACAGTTGAACTTGATATAGTACTGCTTGATATATCAGGAATTATTTTGGGAAGTCCTTACTTATTTGACAAGAAAGCGATCTTCCATCGCCATGAAAATAAGTATCATCTCTTTAAAGATGGCAAGGAGTTCATTGTCAGAGCACATCGCAAGAAGGCAAATATAGTGATGGTAAATGCGGGACCGGTAAAAAGGCTAGTGAATTCTAGTAAGAGTTGTGTACTTCTTATGATTAAGCCCAATGTTGATGTGAATCATGAATCATTTGAGAATTGTGATTCCAAGCTTAAATCAGATTTATATGGTGTATTTGATACACATCATGAGATGTTTCAGGAACCGACAGGTTTACCTCCTAATATGGAGATTCAACATGAAATCCATTTACATCAAGATTGTCCTCTTCCTAACATAGGCATGCATCGCATGTCTATCATGGAGAATGCTGAAATCAAGAGGAAAATTAAAGACTTGTTGGACAAAGGATTCATAAGACCAAGCACTTCACCATGTGGGTCACCAATAGTGTTGATTCCAACGAAATATGGAACTTGGCGCATGTGTGTGGATTTCAGGGCATTGAACAAGAAAATGGTAAAGAATCGTTACCCACTCCCAAGGATAGATGATTTGTTAGATCAGCTGAAATATGTTAAATATTTCACTAAGTTAGACTTACGTAGTGGTTATCATCAAGTTAGAATTGCAGAAAGTGACATTTGGAAGACAACACTTAAAACCAAATAGGGACTCTTTGAGTGGCTTGTTATACCGTTCGGTTTATGCAATGCACCTGCAACTTTCATGTGGGTAATGGATGATGTCTTACATCCTTTTATTGATTATTTTGTTATTTTCTACTTAGATAACATCTTAATTTTCAGCAAGACTAGAGAAGAGCATGTCATGCATGTTAAGAAAGTACTTGATATTTTGAAGAAAAATCAGTTGTTTCTTAAAATGTCAAAGTGTGAATTTCGAAAGACTTATTTGGTTTATTTGGGACACATAGATTGTGAATTGGCCTACTCCCAAATCCATTACATAGGTAAGAATTTTTTTGGGTGCAGCTCAGTATTGGAGGAAGTTTATTTCTAACTTCTCTACCATAGCCGCTCCTATGCATGCAGTGACAAGTGTGAAGCATGCTTTCCAATGGGGAGGAAAGCAACATAAATATTTTGAGTCTTTGAAAGAGAAGATAAGCTCAGCTCTAGTCCTTACATTACCAGACTTGAGACAACCATTCGAGATCCAGATCGATGCTAGTTATTACGCCATGGGTGCAGTTCTCTTACAGCATGGTAAGCCTATCTCATTTCATCCTGAGACATTTAATGGTGATGTTGTGAATTATCCTACATATGATAAGGAGTTGTATGCATTGGTACAAAGCGTCAAAAAGTGGAAACACTATTTGATGGGAAAAGAAACAGTTGTTCATTCCGACCATCAACCTTTACAGTACTGGCAGTCGCAAAGTAAATTGCAGCAGTCACGACATTTCATATGGATGGGTTTCCTACAAAAATTTCACTTGGTAATAAGATACAAGAAAGGTATTTACAATAAAGTTACTAATATGCTTTGAAGGACTATTATTAGTGCTAGTACTTTACTTAAGAACGATTCTATTGTACATGAGAGCTACATAGAACAGTATGCATCAGATGTTGATTTTAAGGATGTGTATGCTAACTTGAGTGAAGGGAATCATGTTGAGGAGAATGATTATCATTTGCATAATAATTTTTTGTTTCATATGGGCAAGTTATGTATACCACAGGGGGAGAGACTAAGCATCATGAGAGAAGCTCATTCTTCTCTTATTGCTGGACATTTCGGGGTAAGCAAAACGATGGCACATTTACAGAGGTATTGTTATTGGCCTCGCATGGTAGATAGTGTTTCACATTTCATTAGAGGTTGTTCATTATGTGCTACAAGAAAGCCTAGAAATAGGAAGCTTGGTTTATACACGCCATTGCCGGTACCTTCTAGACCATGGGAAAGTGTTTCTATGGATTTTTTTGGAGGTCTACCATTATCTAGAAAGCAACATGATTATCTTTATGTAGTAGTTGATCGATTCAGCAAGATGTGTATTCTTATGCCATGTAAGAAATCTATAACTGCTGAAGAAACTATTGATTTATATTTTCAACATGTATGGGTTCATTATGGCTTGCCTACTTCTATTGTTAGTGACAGGGATTCCAGATTTGTTGGGAATTTTTGGTCCAATCTATGGAAGATTATGGACACCAAGTTGAAGAAGAATACTACTTTCCATCTGCAAATAGATAGCCAAACAGAGGTAGTGAACAGAACCATTATACATCTTTTGAGAGGTTATTGGAGCAAGCATCCCAAGCTTTGCGATGAGCACTTGCATTACATTCAGCATGCTTACAACTGGGCGAAGCACTCTTCTACAAATACTTCACCTTTTGAAGCTTTCTTTAGGTATTTGCCTAAGTCACCTTTATATTTTATTCTTAAGAAGGATGTGTCCATTGATGGGCATAGTGACATTGACAAAGCTCGCATGTTCATTGAAATAATTCAGCTCATGCATCAGCAGGTTCAAGAACAGCTTGAAAAAAGTCAAGGCAAGTACAAGGAGAGGCATGATAAACACAGATTTGATCATAAGTTTCAAGAAGGACATGAGGTATGGCTACATATTAGTAAGGAAATAATGCAATGAGAAGTTAAAAAGCTGAAGCCTATTCGTTATGGTCCATTCAGGATCCTTAAACAATTTGGAAATAATGATTTCAACTAGATTTGCCTTCATATATGAAAATGTATTCCATTGTGAATGTGGAATATTTATGTTTGTATGAACCTCCTTTAATTGTTCATTATGAAAGTGACATTCAACTTCCATCAATAGAGGATTTCTCACCTGAATTTTTGGATGAGCTGAAAGAGGATGCTATCCTTGACAGAAGGACATGCACTTTGAGGAGGGTAAATGTTGATTATGTTTGGGTTGGTCTTAAAGGCAGAAAACCGAGTAAGGAAAAGTGGATTGAGGTGGAAAAGGTGATGGATCTGTACCCCCATATTCTTAACAGGTAATTGAAGGCTTTTGGGGTCCAAAAGCTTCCCAATGGAGAGGTGTGATTAGGTGATCATGTCCAAGAGGAAAAAAATGCTCAAAATTAGAACTTCTCAGAATGGATTACAAACTGAACGACCAAATAGGCATCGTTGCTGCAATTCTGGCACCATGAACGGGACCCAAATCCGATGTCGTATGAGGAATATATTGAAGTTTTAAAACGCCTAATAACCTTCAAAACAGGACCTTTGAACTCAGAAATTTTTGTCATCTTCAGAAAAATATTAGGGAAAAAAAATTCATTTTTTAATGGTTTTATGGTGGCCTATCAAAGGGTGCCACGTGGCCTGCCCAAAGGCTGCCATGTGGCCCCAAGCCAAAGGTTTAAGATTGTTTGAAAATATGTGTTTGAGAGCAGACTGACCTGAGATGAACGCATTCAGGTCAGTCAGGCATGACCCAACCCAAAATTTCATGGGTCATTCTGTAGTGGTCTCATGCAGAGCTGAATGTGAATGGAATTTGGGCAGAGGTCGATCCAACGTGCACGCAAACGGGTCAGCAGTCGGGTCGATGGCAAGTGGTGCTGAACGGAGGTTGGGCAGAGTAGGGTAAGCCCCAGGGCTAAAGACATAATGCGTGACCATCATGCGAAACCGTGGTCTAAGCCCAATGATCCAGTGGATTTTTGTTAAGCCCTTAGGGCTAACAATTGCATTCCCCACAACCTTGTGTCAGGACCAAGTGCAAAAACCTTAACCGCCAGCGCAAACGGTTGCTGGAGATTCTGCATGTGACCGCGCTTCTAACTAGCAGTTAAATTTATTACAACCCCTAAATTAGCACGTGGTTCCTCCTGTTATACCGTTCTGACTATTTTGGTGGGACTAACTGAAGTTAGCCAATTTTAGTGGAGGATTTCTAGTGCCACTGGGCAAAATACAGTTTGGATCATAACTTTCACCAGATTCGACCAAATTAGACAAAATTTTAGTCAATTTTGAGTATTCTGAGCATTATGGAGCCATTGGAACAAGTTGCAGAGCCAACAGAGTGTTTTTCAGCCATTTTTGTTTCAAGGAACTTGGAGAGCCATCAGGTCCATGAGGGAAATGGAGCTTCTTTGGGCTACACTTCACTGTTTGAGGTGAAATAAAAGCCATATTTAGCTTATTTTTGTCTTCTGAATTCATTTCCACAGTTGTTTCAGCCTATTTAGGCTTCTTTCTCACTGTAAAACCAATTTGAACATCATAATATAAGGACATGCCCATTGGGAGCCTTGGACCCAGTAGATGTAGCCCAGGAGGGGTGAATTGCCTCATAATGTTGTTGTGTGTTTATGGTGAAGTTATTATGATGTGTATTTCAGATTCAATATGCTAAACAGTAGATTTAATTAACATTCCCTCACACTTAAACTCATAAACAGTTACTAAGAACACTTTGTTTTGATTGCAAGACATTACAAACACTTTGCACACTTAATTAAATGGAAATTAATACTTTGAAAAGTAGTACAAATACTTTCATTTTCAGATCACCACCTAACTACATTATATGCCAACCAAAACTTAAATATTTCAATATTGTCAAACAATGTTATATTAGTCTTAATTTCATGATTCTTACTATATGCTAAATATCTGAAGTCTGAAACTATAAACTGTAAACATAAAGTCATGATTCCTAGTATATGGAAAAATTCAAATCAAAATTAAAACCTCTAAACCACTATTCTCATGAAGAATCCACTGGGATTGGATCCTTCACACTAAAAACTGGAAATTATGAGTAGGGGATGCAAGGAATGTGGCTCTCAATACGGTTGAGTCTACCATTCTATTTTTGCAGTTGAAAATGGATTTGTTGTAGGTCTTCTTTTTTTTATTTCTACATGCCCATATTTAGTCTGAATGCATTCACCTAGAGTGACAGCCAAGGATTTGTAGATTCTTCATTATCCAAAAAATATAAACAATTTGTTTATATTGGGTGGATCTGTCATGTGAATGGCTCAGGTTTGATCTAGATATTTTCAATCACCCAAATCTACATTTGATTCTACCACATTTTGATTTAGTTCTACCTCCCGTCTCGAGATTAGTTGGAAGACCTGATTAGGGGTGCCTATTTCAAAAACCTAAGTTGCATCATGAATAAGGCTAGAGGTGGTACGAAGACCACGATTTTTTGAGGGTCGATACTCAGTCTGACTTGAATTGTGGTGCTGGCCATTTATCCTACTGATGTAGGAGTATTTTCCCTCAAGTTAAGTTTGTAATGTAACTCAAGGCCTAAGGTCTTGAAATTGGTCCAAGAGGGACATTTCTTTTGTATAATGATTGTAAAATTTTGTAAGGACTTCATAGCTCACAAGTATTAGTATAGAAGGTTCTAGACAAGCGTTGACTCATGGTCAAAGAGCTTAGTCATGAAATTAAATCTACATGTTGGCACAAATTTTTGGATAAGCTAGAAGATAGGATAGGATCAAATTCTAAGTTTAGAAATCAGTTACAGAAACATAGGAGTTAGTTCCTGAAGTTTAGGAATCTCTTGATAAGGATTTAAAGGATAGACTTCCATTTAAATGAGGTAAGCCTACAGGCAGAGAGAAAGAAATATATTTGAGAGGCCAAATTAAAGAAAAAATATCAGGCCTAGAGAGACAGGCGAGAGCCGATAGGAGAGGCCAAATTAAATAAAGAAGATCCTGCCAAGAGATAGAGAGGCGAGAGCCGAGAGACAGAGAGGGTTCTCTATGGGAAGAGAAGGCCATGCCAGGAGAGCAGCAAGCCAAAGCTAGACTATAAGAAGGTTTTTTTATTGTATCTATACATTTATTTGTTAATGAAGAAATCGAATTCATAGTGACTATGTGTCATTCCTTTTGTTACATGCTTAGTGATTTGTAACTGAGAAATTACGATTTATGTGTAATAAACCATTGTTATGTGAATTCTAATTAAAGAGTAAGCCTTTCTGAGTGATAAGGACCTAGTGGCTGGGTAGAATCTGTTTGATTCCACTGTGGGAGTTAATTAGCTGTGAATGAAGCTATCAGGAGCGAATTAGTGTAGATAAACCTATGTGCAGATCAAAAACGAGGAGTAAATCTAAATTCTGGATTCAGAGAAGTAATACATAAAGTGTTCTATATATGGGATTGAGATAGTGTAATGGTTATATGAATAACCAGAAGAACAAGCTCAGGAGAGATTAACGCTTTTAAATACTGAACAATATTCGGAAGATAGTGTGAAGGAAATGGAGACGCAGAGTGGTGGTGGTCAAAGAAAACAGAGAAAAGACTAAGGCAGTAAAATCCTTTAGAATATTTTCAAAGGAAATGGATGGCGAGGATTAAAACCCCAAAGTTCAGTTTCAAAGATGAATGGCTAATATTGAATTTTCAAGTTAAATTAGGGAGATTTCAAAGTGGATATGTGTCGGGTGGAGCAGCCAACTGCACATCGCAGTCAGCGATTTCAGTATCTAAGTTTAAAACATCACCTGGTAGGTTTTTTTATTTGCAATGCGGTGAAGAGGAGCATGTTCCGGAGGGGTCTACGAATATATCGCATATCGCATGCGATGTGGCACAATTATTTAATGGCGGAGGTTAAATTCTATGACATGCGAAATGCTAAGTTGGGTGCAGTGCGAAGTGTTAAGTTTTTTGACTTGCGATAAGTTCTGAAAGGTGCGATGGAGTTTTTCGATGCACGATGAAGCATCAAGGAAAGGGTTAAGCGCAATAAATGCGATATTTCTTGGGCTGTAATATGCTCAAATGTAATAAGGTTGGACTGAAGGGAGCTTTCGTGAAATGAATTTATTAATTTTTAAACTATGTTTTGAAAGGTTATTTGAATTAAGTGAACCTATCCGAATACATCAAATTCGGAATATATACTCAGTTGTGAGTATTAATCCTAGGAACGGGTAAACATATTAAATTTTCTGTGTACGTGGGTAAAATCGGCCTTTTGGCTGCCTCATTTGGTATCGAAGTAGGTTAAAGCTCTTTTGGGAGAAAGTTAGAGGAGGTTTTCTCTTCAGAGGAGAAATCAGGACAACAAAAATTCTTTGAAGAGAAAATAACAATAAAGAGATAGAAGGAAAATCTACTTTGGGAGAAAGTCAGATTATTGAAGGAAAAATTTAGAAATTTTTTTATGAAGAGATAGTGACAACTGCAAACAGGGAAGGTAAAGTCAGCAGACATAAAAGAGAAACTGCAACAGCAACAGGTGTTTAGAAAATTGGACAGTGAGGTATGGTCTTCATGTTTTCAGTTAACTAATGATGAATTATTGATTGAAAGAAATACTATGAAGATATTTGATGATTATATCCAAGAACAAGCAGAGCTTCAGGTGATGATGGCAATGAACCTATCCAACTAGAGGTTGGAAGAAGGGAGAGAAGTGATTGAGTGCAGCATCCAAAGGATCATTGAAGCTCTAGAAGGTTAAAGAGAGTGAACCAAGAGAGAGAATACCTAGGAAGAGATCAAGCTCAGAGAGGAAGCTTGATATGGTATTGAGTAGCAAGAGGAGATTGCTACAAGAGAAGGCTACGTTGCAGATCACCAATCGAGCATGCATGAGCTCATGAGGAAGATGGTTTTCGAGGGTCATATAAGAGGTTCTAGAGAATTCCATAAATGTAAGATGAGTGATGAGGAGCGAGAGAGAAATATCGCAGTGATGAGAGTACAGTTGGAAGTACTAAATGGATGGCTACAAGAGAAAGAGAATGAGGACCAAAGATATGGATGGAGAATGAGGAAACGGGTTAAATGGAACCTATTACAGGATTGATGGAATGCCAAACTGATAAACAAGTTCATATAACTTGAGAAGAAACATATTGAGTGACAACAAAGAGGATTTGTTGAAATCCAGAGTGTCCATTTTAAATTGGGGTGTGAAATATTGATGCTTGAAGCATAAAACAAGACTGAAAGGTCTTGTATTTTTAAAACTAATTATTTGTGTATGATTACAGGTACATCACAGGATGATGAAAAAAATTTGAGTTTTTTAAGAAGAAGGAGAAGAATCTGAAATCTGTTCAAATTAATACTGAGATAGCAAGATCTCATAAACAAAAGGAGACAAAGAGGTCTCATGGAAATGTGAAGCATAATATTGGAGCTGGTAACAGTGAAGATTGGAATAGCATATATGAGTTAAGACATGAAGATTAAGGAAAGGTATTTATTGTGCCTAATGAGTTTGGAATTTTTAAGCATGATAATTTAGACATGTATGAAGATTTAGCAGAGGAAGAAGGACCATTTGATGATTGGTCAACAACAAGTGAAGGTATTGAAAACTGTGTAAATTTTCCAAGTTCTACTCCAATTGAAATTGTTGAGTTATATAGAAAATTAGATCTTCAAAGAAGAAAGTTTAAAAAACAAAGGATATATACTCAATATAAATTGTTGAAGAAGGAAGACAAAGAAATTATCATGAATGAAAATCATGAAGAAAAGGGTAAGGATTTAGGAATGATAATAAGAGTTCAAAAAATTGACATTACAGAGGAAGGAGTTCATTATTGTGAACCAGAGAAGGAAGACATCCTTGAAACAGATGATATGGAGAAGAGACTAGCTCACATTCTCGCGAGTTCTTTGGAGAATTTAAATCAGGATATTGATGTGCTGACAAAGGAGTTAGAGGAAAACGTAGAGCAGCATACTGAGATGTTTCTAGAGAAGGAAAAGGAAATAAGGCCTTATATTTTTTTATGATAATTGGTTTATGATTACAGGTTTTGATGAAGAAGAGGCAGACATGTCACAAGTTGACAGAGAGTCTGTTTTAGAAATCAAGAAGCCTGGAAGATTGCAGCTAAAGAATGATGACGACAATGCAGCTTACAGACAGCAACAAAACAGAGTTTGGGATCCAGGAAAGACGAGGGCTGAAGGTACATGATCAAGTGATCATGTCTTCTTTCTACGTTGGGAGTCTAATGCAGGAGCATCTGCCCTCAAGTTAAGTTTTTAATGTAACTCAAGGCCTAAGGTCTTGACATTGGTCCAAGAGGGACATTTCTTTTGTATAGTCATTGTAAAATCTTTTAAAGACTTCATAGTTCACAAGTATTAGTCTAGAAGGTTCTAGATAGGTGTTGACTCATTAGTCAAAGAGCTTAGTCATGAAATTGAATCTGTGTGTTGGTAGAAACTGTTGGATAAGCTAGCAGATATGATAGGATCAAATTCTAAGTTTAGAAATCAGTTACAAAAACATAGGAGTTAGTTCCTGAAGTTTAGGAATCTATTGATAAGGATTGAAAGGATAGACTTTCATTTAAATGAGGTAAGCCTACGGGCAGAGAGAAAGAAATATAGTTGAGAGGCCAAATTTAAGAAATAAAATCAGGCCTAGAGAGAGAGGTGAGAGCCGAGAGGAGAGGCCAAATTAAATAAATAAGAACATGACAAGAGATAGAGAGGTGAGAGCAAAGAGACAGAGAGGGCTCTCTGTGGGAAGAGGAGGCCATGCCAAGAGAGTAGCAGGCCAAAGCTATATTGTAAGTAGGTTTTTTTTATTGTATCTGTACATTTGTTTGTTAATGAAGAAATCAAATTCATAGTGACTGTGTGTCGTTCCTTTTTCTACGAGCTGAGTGATCCGTAACTGAGAAATTATGGCTTCTATGTAATAAACCATTGTTATGTGAATTTTAATTAAAGATTAAGTCTTTCTAAGTGATAAGGACTTGGCAGTTGGGTATAATCTGTATGATTCAATTCTAGGAGTTAATTAGTTGTGAATGAAGCTAATGGGAGCGAATGAGCGTAGATAAACCTGTGTGCAGATCAATAACGAGGAGTAAATCTGAATTATGGATTCAAAGAAGTAATACAGAAAGTTTTTTGTATATGGGCTTGAGACAGTGTAATGGTTATACGAATAACCAGAAGAACAACCACAGGAGAGATCAACGTTTTTAAATATTGAACAAGCTCAAGAAGATAGCATGAAGGAAATGGAGGCGTAGAGCGGTGGTGGTCAAAGAAAACAGAGAAAAGACTAAGGTAGGAAAATCCAACCTTAGAAGATTTCGAAAGGAAGGAAATGGACGGCGAGGATTAAAACCGCAAAGATCAGTTTCGAAGATGAATGACTAAGATTGAATTCACAAGTTAAATTGGGGAGATTGTGAAGTGGATACGTGTCGAGCGAAGTATCCAAGCGCACATCGCAATCAGCGATTTAATTATTTGTTGTAGCCGCTACAACACCACCCAAAATTTTGGGTATATTTAAAATTTCGGGTTCCCCCTCTGCTCGCTTAGGCGTTAAAGTCTTTCACCCGACCTACAGTCAGTGACATTCCACCGACCTGTCCCCAACCCCTTGTGAGCTTTCTCACCATCATGATCATATGTTGTTGTTGCAATCACGCCATATGTGGGAGGGATCATCCAGCATACGCTCGAACACTCTTACCACATTCGCGCCATGTGTAATGAGATTTCCATGCATACATTTGAGAGGAAAACCTTGTTGTGTTTTGATGATTAAAGGCCCCCCTCGCCGTGGGTCATTAAGCATTTTGACTGAATACATATTTTAAGCTCGTTAATCTTATATGTTTTATCTTGGGACACCATTATCAAAGAATAATTGTGAGGCCGTAATGTTCCACACAGGTCGACCCCACGAGTGACAAACTCCATAGTCGTGTCACGACATCAAGGGAAATAAAATAGAGCTCAACGATGAGGCCAAAGTTGCAAGATAGGGGAGGAGGAGAAGCAAGTGACCAGTACTATTAAAATGAGGATGGTGTGATACATGTTGAGCAGAGAATGAACATTTATGTCATTGATGCAAAAGGTTTTCTTCACTAGTGCATACCAGGTACTTAGAAATGCCCCATTTGGAAATGTCTGTACCAGATGCCATCTCACATAAACCAGAAGCATTTGCTATGATCTAAGCTTACGTGAGGACCGGATGGAGTATTTTCTGAAAAAGTTTGAACATCCTGCACAATGTCAGCTCCATGTCGATCTCTACACATAAAGAAATATATTTCACTACTTCGACAAGTCTAGCCTGAAGTATAGCCTGGTGAACAAAGTGGACTCAGAAGTTTTCCCTAGAGAACGACGATCTCATTCAAGGTTTTTCTATGCCGAGATGCGGTGCGAAAGCGCACATGCTGATGGTGGCAAGACAATTTCACAGCTAAAAGGATTTTTTTTATTTTCCCTATTTGAATGAAATGGTTCACAGGTTCAAAATGCGTCATGATAAGTATGTGAAGGGTCATCACTATCAATTTGGTGATTAAGTTTGGATTTGCTTCTTTCAATGCCTCATCATCCATCAAAGTACAGAGGTAGGTTTGTTGGTGAGATTTAGACTTGATTGTTCAGGAAATTGGTGCATTAATAGTGTTGGCACAATTTCGAATATCCAAACGCACCTTTGAGAAGCAATTATTGTTAAATCCAAACTACACGGTGGGTGAAAAATTTATGGTTTTATACAATTAAACCAAGGCAAAATCATATGGGTTCGAAGCCATAAGAGATCGCGGAGCAAAACTATGTGAAGACATTATAAGTTGGCGCACGTTCGATGGGCCAAGGGCACGTTGCATTGTTAAGAGAAGGCGCAAACAATGTAGTTTCCAAACCATATAAAACAAGCGGTCAAACTTTATGATTGAGACACGGATCGTGAACCATATGAAGACACATTTCAAATGGGCTTAAATATTTCTTGGCGGGCTTTCAACCTACGGTAAAGTTTTGGAGCAAATATATGTATATTCAGTGGTCCAAAGTCGTGTTTCCACATGGTGCCATGCAATCACTGCGATTGAACGTTCAATTGTTTAAGTTGCATGGAGCCAAACATAAAATTTTATATGTATACGTGGCGATCAAACCTTTCAACTAAAGCGTGGAGAAGAACTACATCGACACGTGCAAATGGATGTAAGCTTTACGATGATGGAGTTTCAAACTAAGGTGAAACGTTTGGAGCAGATGTATATATAATGGCCCAAATTCACAAAGCACAACCTTATGACAGACCTACGACGACGATGATATAACAATCATCGAACAGTTAGAATCCAAAGAAACGCAGAACAAACGAAGACATCTCAAGTGAACGCAGTTTTCAACATTTGGTAAAATGTTTGGAATAGATATGTATATGGTGGTCAAGAGGTCATGTTTAAACGTGGATCGAAATATTATGATAAACCTACAGCGCAACTACTATATAACTTTGGTTCTGATTACAGTCAAAGCAGAGCGGAGTTGTAAAATTTCGACGACCCATAACCATACGTTGTCAACAATGCAGAGTTACAGCTTTGCTGGAGGGGGTTACAAAATGCACCATTGTAAAATCTTTTTCTAATCAGAGAACGCGGATTTTGTGGTGATTATGTGCTGTAATCAGCGCCATTTGAGCAACGTATCCTATTCTGCATTCGGAAATTGTGGGTTCTGTTACAAGCTGCTGGATATTAGCTGTGTAGCCATTTGTTCACTTTCTGACACTGCAGAAGATGTTCATTGAAATGCATGGTAGCTGCGCGGTCTGCATGGAGGGAAAACAGGTATCCAAATCGCAGCAGAGGAATTATCAATGCTGGTGGCTCAAGGATCATTGTAACCAACGTTTAAAACGAAGCATGAGTTGATCTTCGCAGATTTTCTCGTTTCGAACATGGCTTTGTTTGGCTGCATATCGAAGGAGCATGAATTGCATTGCACGAGAGCAAGGATACCTGAATCGAGCTGTCAAACATGGCTCCCCAGACAAGTCGCAATCCAAGTCCTCTTTTAATCGTCCAAAATGAAAGAACGCGACTCCATCAAAGTCATGCGACCCTTTGAGTCGTTGGGTCGCAGATCCATGGAGCCAAACAAAATGCGACTTGGTGCTAGCCGCGACCTGCGACTTGTGGAGAATGAAGTCACGCGACCCTTTGAGTCGCTGGGTCGCAAATCCATGCAGCCAAACAAAAATGCGACTTGGTGGTAATGGTGACCATGCGACCTATGAATCTCCTGCGTTGCGTGAGTTTTTCCAATGATGTTGTGGAGAAGTGGCATGGTGAGCAGCATCCTTTTAGATCCCAGACATGAAACAAGAAGAGGGATGAGTTGGGACATAAATTGTTCTTGCATGGGTGAGATGGGCTTGCGTACGTTGCTTCTATGCTAGTTTCAGCGCCTGCTCTATCAGCAACAAGTTTACAAGAATAGTTGGGGGCTCCTTGGTGCGTTGATAGCTATCTTGGTCATAAAGGGAGTTGTCAAAGATGTAGTAAATGAGTTTTCCATGCCCAAGAATGAGAATTTCAGCGTTGATCGATTCAAATCTCCATGGTGATTTCCAAATATACTTTTGGGATGGTTTGTAGATAATACAAAATTGGTAAATTTACATTTGGATCTGCACTCCAGACCCAGTCCACAATGATACCAATCTACATTGCAGTTATTTGAAAGAAAATGGCACAAGCCATTCTCCCCGATGACTTAGTAGCACAATACTAGACCACACAGGTTGCTATGTTATTATTTTATCTCTTGCAAATTGATTAAAATTCGCTTAGCATTATTATTATTCCATCATGAAAACATGTGACCTGTGTTATTTTATTGCAGGAAGAACCTTTCTGTTTGCACATAAGAGCCAAGGTTTTCCCCAGCAAACAAGGGGACCTTTTCAAAACAAGTAGATGCTGGTGAACCTCCAAAGAACTCACGTTAAGTTCAAAGGCACCTGGCCCCGACCACCGAAAGGAGGCCACAAGTCGCTGATCTGCCCAAGGTCATAGGTCGCAGGTCACAAATGGTGCAAGACCGCAAATCCAAGGAGGTCGCGAGGTTGCAAATACAAGGAGGTCGCGAGGTTGCAAATCCAAGGAGGTCGCGAGGTCGCAAATTCAAAGAGGTCGCAGGTCACAGATTTCATTGAGGTCGCAGGGCGCGAATTGCCCGAGGTCGCAAGTCGCAGAGGTCGCCAGGTCGCCAAGTCGCATCCCCTACAAAATGTTGGACGACGCGACCCAACGACCCAGTGATCAGGTCGCAAGGTCACAAAACCTAGTCAGGTCGCAGGTCGCAGAACAGACTGGGTCGCAAGGCAGCCCAACGGTCGGGAAGATGAAAAGTCAAGGAAGCCCAAAGGGCAGGTTTTGTATTATAAATACTCCTTCAGGAGCTTGTAAAAAGATCTTCTGTTTGGGATTCGAGCTGAGTATATTGTATTACCAGAGGATTACACATTGAAGCATGAATACAAGAATTTTGAAAAATCCCTTTGTGGATCTGATGTTGTCATATGTATGAGCAGTGTTGAGTATTATGTTTTCAGTTTCTGAACATCTTTAGATTAAGGGAACTGTATCTTCAATTCACATCACAGTTGCATAACAGTTTGCTGAGTATGTTAATGGTGGTTGAGTTTATTTCACTTTCTTAACGAACGCTGATGGCTTTGTTTATTGGCATTTGTGTTATCATTTAAAACTTTTAGGAAGTGAAGGATGTTCTTGCCATGAGGAATTGTTTCCTTTGTGGTCAGAACAGTTTACAAGCATGAACCTAATGAAGTGTTGTTAACAACACTTCCTTCGGTCTTCATGCTTTATTATTTCCTCTTGCTACTCATAGTGTTGCATGTACATTTAAAGCATCAATCATATGTCTTGTATCATTTGATTAGGTGTGTATCCACTGTTTTATAGAGTTTAAGTGAGACCCAAAGAAAGGAGAAATAAGTGGTAGCCGGACCCACAACCCGGACGGGATCCCTATTCCAAACGGTTCAAGGTCTAATTGGGACCTTTTACCGGGGAGACCCCTGCTGTTGGCCAGACAGAGTTTCCCATCAACAGAATTGGCGCTAGAAGGAGGGCCAGATGACAAGCTGAGCCTTGAGAGCCTGCAGTTAATCTCATATCTGTAATGGCTCGTTCCCAAATCATTCTCCCGAGATGTTTGTCGGAGTTTTATGAGCCTCGATACTTCATCCCCGATGAACTTATGTATCACTTGTCCCAGTTAAAATTTGATGGTGAAAATGGGTTGTCCATAACCCAACACCTTTTAGATTTCTATGACTTTGGTGAGTGCTATGAAATTGAAAATGAAGGTTTAATATGTTTGCTTTTCTTCCTCACCCTCGAAGGTCGCGCTAAGCAATGGTGTCGCACATTGCCGGAAGCTTCCATCCATTCATTTGAAAAACTCGCCAGTGAATTACAAAAAGCTTTTCACAGGTATGATTTTCAGAACATTTTAATAAAGTTAAATGACATTAGAATGGAACCTCAGGAATCTTTAGATGAATTTTCTATCAGATTTGTTCATTATTGTTTTGAGTGCCCTGAAGAGGATGTCGATTGGAAGCTGTTAAGTGAACAATTCAGCTATGTGATTCTCGTTTCCCTTGAGCAATTGCAATTAGCAACCTAGCCTGAGCCCAGTGTTCCCTATGACGATCTACAATTCAGCGGCTGTTCTGACTTTGAGTATTTCACGCACCATGTCGAATCAGAGTTTGAAAACCACAGTGGCTCACTACCTCTCCCGGTTCATGAAACCTACCTCGAGCCCACTCGGTGTCTCCCTGGACACGAACCTAAATCTGATTCACATACAGATTATGAATCGACTCCTATCCCGGATGCAGTCGTTTCCCTTACAGGGCCTGCCAGATCATTTTTTCTCAGAATGACACGGATGCGCGTGTTGAAAATCCGTGTATGGTTAACGCCCCTGCGACTCAATCTGTTCGTTCACTATTCCCCAGTTTGTTTCTCGATCCCGCCACACCAGTAATTTCTTCGAGACATTCAAAATTTCCTTATACTGGTATTGGTGGCAATCATAAGCACGTAGATGGTGTTTCACAATCACAGTTCAAAATCGATGAATCTTTCAGATCTGATCATTCTCACTCGGAATCTTTAGACAGCCATAGGAGCGATTTCCTGTCAGGGCAACCTCAAAATGTCCTCTTTATTGATCCATCTCAGTCCATAACTCCCGGGAAGCCCAACATGCCAGGTACCCGGCTTAATCAAATCGATGGTTACAGCGATCCCTGCTTATCTGAAAACATATTGAATCATACCGCTGAGGACTATCACTCGCATCTCTTTCCTGACCACATGGAGACACCAGAATTCATTGAGTCGCTTTGGGAAGATTCAAGTACCCATCAAAAAATCGAAGCACCTTAGCTTCGGCCGACTGTTTCTGAAATGACGATCCCCAAGTACCATGCTCCTCCCAGCATAACCGCACCAAATTCACCCCACCCTGGAAAATCTAGAGAATCCGATACTTTGGATTATCAATCTGTCAGTGCGCAAACATTTGACCAAATTGATAAAAAGCCCACTGACATTATGCAACCCACCACAATCCATGATCCCATCTACTCACCTGTTGATCTCGCCAAGCATTCAAAGTTCGAAATCCCCTTGCTCTAAGGTCTGGAGTTTTTTCAAGGCAGTGAGGAATTTCAGGCTCCACTAAACGTGGATTCGGATCCCCATACCCTTGACCAAACCCAGGAGCAATCTCGAACTAGGGTTTTCAAAACTAGGGTTTCTGCACTCGGATGCACAAGCATTCATAATTCGTCTGGCACATGCTTATTGTTTCCATTCCATAAAACTGATGGTCCTCCACACCATGATGAGATTTCCGGTCAACTCGACCAACCCTATCCGATGGATCTGCTTACAAATAGGCAATGGCTTACTCGGTGCCCATCAGACCCAGGATCGTGCATGACTGATTATATGTCATTTATAAATGTTGAGTTTCAAGAACGTATTGTCGTGTATCAAGGTGAGAGTGGGATTCAGCTTGCACAATATATTCTGGCATGTTCTTTGGTAAGTATCTATGATCGTCTTGCCGTTGCACCTACTCCTCAGGTAATTTTTGTTGCTACTGCACTTTTTTGGATACTAGCTCTGATCCTGATCATTGTTGTCATTGCAAGATGCGAACTAATGCGGTGGTTGCACTGGAAAACTGATTTTACATAACCCAGTCACCTCATGGGTTAAACTAGGGTTTAGGTGTAGGCTAGCTAGAACCTGTTAATAAAATTTTCAGTTCAAAGTTAATTAGGTTTACTTGCCAAATTTTTACGTTATAATTTAAAAGTGTGTTCGCTATTTTGTTACGATTAATATCTTAGGCATCATCATGTTACAAGTATTTTCTACTCATTTCTTTTTTTTTAGTTGTTGGTTGCTGCATAAATAATCACTGCTTGTATTGCGCTCCTTTTCCACCTACAACTGGTTGATCGTTCTTGCACCTGGTGTTGCATTGCATCTCGAGCCTCGCCTATCACATTGCGTCATACACTATCTTCCTCACGTCATTTTCGCCGATTGTTGATATAGCTTTGAAAATATTCCACATACCGCCTATCATCGCATGAGCCCTCATTGAAACCCTACTACCTTGCAGACTTTTTCTGTCCCAATGGTTGAAACAGTAACCCCATTGTTTGTGTGAGGTTGCGGTGGCTATTTCAAGAGGCAACTTTCTCTCAGGACAGGTCATCAAAGTCGCTGTCTCAATAATATGCCTATGAGTCTAAACGTATTTAGCCTGGGATATACGAATCGGTTGCTTATGGGAGACCTAATGAGTTTGAATGGCCCATACCCGTAGCCTAAGCCTTGTGCCCAGCATAAGTCTTGGACATCTTAATGATCTGTTTTTCACGCTTCGCCTAGATGGGATGTGAAGGTTTGGCACAAGGGCAAACCCAAATCAGGATATATTTCAGTTTCTGTAAAATAAGAAACAACCTCTCTTGCATGTAAAATAAGTCGGGATCCCTCATCCGCCCATGAAAAATAAGTGCCACGAGCACACGAAAATAAGTGCTACAAGCACATGAAACAAATAAGGGTAAAGGATCGAGAAAGGCTTCCTACGCAGAGAGGTAATGCAAAGAATCCGGCGGGGTACTGACCAGGCTCGCTGGCAACGGAGAAATGTTTGTGATTTCTTGAAGTGACTCCGCCGGGGTACTGTCCAGACCTGCTGGCAGCGGAGCAACACCAGAAGCTTACTTTAAAAAAAAATTCTGAAAATAATAAACCCACTGCCTTGCTCTTCACATCATCAACAGGCTACTGGCGTCTGTGAGCTTTCTCTTTGATGTGTTTCTGGTTAGTGAGACATAGCTGAGGCACAAGGATTAGGCATACCTGTAAAAGGCCAGAGTAATTCAAAGGGTCCCCGCAGAACTTGTTCAATATTCCCTTGCATCACTATCTTGGCTCAGACTTTTGTTGTGATATTGACAGAGATGTTGGATTCTACCAATGGTTCTCCATTTTTTGTAGCCGCTACAACACCACCCAAAATTTTGGGTATATTTAAAATTTCAGGTTCCCCCTCTGCTCGCTTAGGCGTTAAAGTCTTTCACCCGACCTGCAGTCAGTGACATTCCACCGACCTGTCCCCAACCCCTCGTGAGCTTTCTCACCATCATGATCTGATGCTGTTGCTGCAATCACGCCATATGTGGGAGGGATCATCCAACATACGCTCGAACACTCTTACCACAGTCGCGCCATGTGTAATGAGATTGCCATGCATACATTTGAGGGGAAAACCTTGTTGTGTTTTGATGATTAAAGGCCCCCTCGCCGTGGGTCATTAAGCATGTTGACTGAATACATATTTTAAGCTTGTTAATATTATATGTTTTATCTTGGGACACCATTATCAAAGAATAATTGTGAGGCTGTAATGTTCCACACAGGTCAACCCCATGGGTGACAAACTCCGCATTCATGTCACGACATCAAGGGAAATAAAATAGAGCTCAACGACGAGGCCAAAGTTGCGAGACAGGGGAGGAGGAGAAGCAAGTGACCAGTACTGTTAAAAGAAGGATGGTGTGATACATGTTGAGCAAAGAAGGAGCCTTTATGTCATTGATGCAAAAGGTTTTCTTCAGTAGTGCATACCAGGTACTTAGAAATACTCCATTTGGAAATGTCCATACCAGATGCCATCTCGCATAAACCAGAAGCATTTGCTATGATCTAAGCTTACGTGAGGACTGGATGGAGTATTTTCTGAAGAAGTTTGAACATCCTGCACAATGTCAGCTCCATGTCGATCTATGCACACAAAGAAATATATTTCACTACTTCAACAAGTCTAGCCTGAAGTATAGCCTGGTGAACAAAGTGGACTTAGAAGTTTTCCCTAGAGAACGACGATCTCATTCAAGGTTTTTCTGTGCCGAGATGCGGTGTGAAAGCGCACATGCTGATGGTGGAAACACAATTGCACAGCTAAAAGGGTTTTTTTTATTTTCCGCAGTTGAATGAAATGGTTCACAGGTTCAAAATGCGTCATGATAAGTATGTGAAGGGTCATCACTGTCAATTTGGTGATTAAGTTTGGATTTTCTTCTTTCAGTGCCTCATCATCCATCAAAGTACAAAGGTAGGTTTGTTGGTGAGATTTAGGCTTGATTTTTCAGGAAATTGGTGCATTAATAGTGTTGGCACAATTTCGAATATCCAAACGCACCTTTGAGAAGCAACTATTGTTAAATCCAAACTACATGGTGGGTGCAAAATTTATGGTTTTATACAATTAAACCAAGGCAAAATCATATGGGTTCAAAGCCATAAGAGATCGCGGAGCAAAAATATTTGAAGACATTATAAGTTGGCACACGTTCGATGGGCCAAGGGCACGTTGCATTGTTAAGACAAGGCGCAAACAATGTAGCTTCCAAACCATATAAAACAAGCGGTCAAACTTTATGATTGAGACACGGATCGTGAACCATATGAAGACACATTTCAAATGGGCTTAAATATTGGCGGGCTTTCAACCTACGGTAAATTTTTTGTTTGAATATATTAGCATATTGGTGGTCAAAGTCATGTTTCCACATGGCGCCATGCAATCACTGCGATTGAACGTTCAATTGTTTAAGTTGCATGGAGCCAAACGTAAAAGTTTATATGTATACGTGGCGGTCAAACCTTTCAACTAAAGTGTGGAGAAGAACTATATCGACACGTGCAAATGGATGTAAGCTTTACAGTGATGGAGTTTCAAACTAAGGTGAAACGTTTGGAGCGGATGTATATATAATGGCCCAAATTCACAAAGTGCAACCTTATGACATACCTACGATGACGATGATATAACAATCATCGAACGGTTAGAATCCAAAGAAACACAGAACAAACGAAGACATCTCAAGTGAACGCAGTTTTCAACCTTTGGTAAAATGTTTGGAATAGATATGTATATGGTGGTCAATAGGTCGTGTTTAAACATGGATCGAAATATTATGATAAACCTACAGTGCAACTGCTATATAACTTTGGTGCTGATTACAGTCAAAGTAGAGCGGAGTTGTAAAAGTTCGACGACCCATAACCATACGTTGTCAACGATGCAGAGTTACAGCTTTGCTGGAGGGGGTTACAAAATGCACCGTTGTAAAATCTTTTTCTAATTAGAGAACACGGATTTTGTGGTGATTATGCGCTGTAATCAGCGCCATTTGAGCAACGTATCCTATTCTGCATTCGGAAATCGTGGGTTCTGTTACAAGCCACTGGATATTAGCTGTGTAGACGTTTGTTCACTTTCTGACACTGTAGAAGATGTTCATTGAAATGCATGGTAGCTGCGCGGTCTGCATGGAGGGCACACAGGTATCCAAATCGCAGCAAAGGCATTATCAATGTTGGTGGCTCAAGGATCATTGTAACCAACGTTTAAAACGAAGCATGAGCTGATCTTCACAAATTTTCTCGTTTCAAACATGGCTTTGTTTGGCTGCATATCAAAGGAGCATGAATTGAATTGCACGAGAGCAAGGCTACCTGAATCGAGCTGTCAGACATGGCTCCTCAAACAAGTTGCAGTCCAAGTCCTCTTTTCATCGTCCAAAATGAAAGAACGCGACTCCATCAAAGTCGCGCGACCCTTTGAGTCGCTAGGTCACAGATCCATGGAGCCAAACAAAATGCGCCTTGGTGCTAGCCGTGACCTGCGACTTGTGGAGAATGAAGTTGTGCAACCCTTTGAGTCGCTAGGTCGCAGATCCATGCAGCCAAACAAAAATGCGACTTGGTGGTAATGGTGACCATGCGACCTATGAATCTCCTGCATTGCGTGAGCTTTTTCAATGATGTTGTGGAGAAGTGGCATGGTGAGCAGCATCCTTTTAGATCCCAGACATGAAACAAGAAGAGGGGTGAGTTGGGATAGAAACTGTTCTTGCATGGGCGAGATGGGCTTGCGTACATTGCTTCTATGCCAGTTTCAGCGCCTGCTCGATCAGCAACAAGTTTACAAGAATAGCTGAGGGCTCCTTGGCGCGTTGATGGCTATCTTGGTAATAAAGGGAGCTGTCAAAGATGTAGTAAATGAGTTTGTCATGCCCAAGAATGAGAGTCTCAGCGTTGATCGATTCAAATCTCCATGGCGCTTTCCAAATATACTTTTGGGATGGTTTGTAGATAATACAAAATTGGTAAATTTACATTTGGATCTACACTCCAGACCCGCTCCACAACGATACCAATCTACATTGCAGTTATTTGAAATAAAATGGCACAAGCCATTCTCCCCGATGACTTAGTAGCACAATACTTGACCACACAGGGGTCTATGTTATTATTTTATCTCTTGCAAATTGATTAAAATGCCCTTAGCATTATTATTATTCCATCATGAAAACATGTGACCTGTGTTATTTTATTGCAGGAAGAACCTTTCTGTTTGCACATAAGAGCCAAGGTTTTCCCCAGCAAACAAGGGGACCTTTTCAAAACAAGTAGATGCTGGCGAACCTCCAAAGAACTCACGGTAAGTTCAAAGGCACCTGGCCCCGGCCACCGAAAGGAGGCCACAAGTCACTGATCTGCCCAAAGTCGCAGGTCGCATATCTGCCGAGGTCACAAGTCGCAAATGGTGTAAGACCGCAAATCCAAGGAGGTCGCGAGGTTGCAAATCCAAGGAGGTCGCGAGGTCGCAAATTCAAGGAGGTCGCAGGTCGCAGATTTGCTTGAGGTCGCAGGTCACGAATTGTCTGAGGTCACAAGTCACAGAGGTCGCCAAGTCGCATCCCCTACAAAATGCCAAACGGCGCGACCCAGCGACCCAGCGACCAGGTCGCAAGGTCGCAAAACCCAGTCAGGTTGCAGGTCGCAGAAGAGACTGGGTCGCAAGGCAGCCCAACGGTCGGGAAGATCAAAAGTCAAGGAAGCCCAAAGGGCAAGTTTTTTATTATAAATACTCCTTCGGGAGCTTGAAAAAATATCTTTTGTTTGGGACTCGAGCTAAGTATATTGTATTACCAGAGGATTATACATTTAAGCATTAATACAAGCATTTTGAAAAATCTCTTTGTGGATCTGGTGTTGTCTTATGTATGAGCACTGTTGAGTATTATGTTTTCAGTTTCTGAACATCTTTAGATTAAGGGAACTGCATCTTCAATTCACGTCACAGTTGCACAATAGTTTGCTGAGTATGTTAATAGTGGCTGAGTTTATTTCACTTTCTTAACGAACGTTGATGGCTTTGTTTATTGGCATTTGTGTTACTATTTAAAACCTTTAGGAAGTGAAAGGCGTTCTTGCCATGAGGAATTGTTTCCTTTGTAATCGGAACATTCTACAAGTGTGACCCTAATGAAGTGTTGTTAACAACACTTCCTTCGGTCTTCATGCTTTATTATTTCCTCTTGCTACTCATAGTGTCGTATGTACATTTAATGCATCGATCATATGTCTTGTATCATTTGATTAGGTGTGTATCCACTGTTTTATAGAGTCTAAGAGAGACCCAAAGAAAGGAAGAAATCAGTGGTACCCGGACCCACACCCCGGACGGGATCCCTATTCCAAACGGTTCAAGGTCTGATTGGGACCTTTTACCGGGGAGATCCCCTGCTGTTGGCCAGATAGATTTTCCCGTCAATAGTATTTAAGTTTAAAACATTGCATGGTAATTTGTTTTATTTGCGATGCAGTGAAGAGGAGCACGTGTCGGCGGGGTCCACACGTATATCACATATCGCATGCGATATGGCACAATTAGTTAACGGTGAAGGTTAAATTCTGCAACATGAAAAATGTTAAGTTGGGTGCAGTGCGAAGAGTTAAGTTTTGCGACTTGCGATAAGTTCTGAAAGGTGCGATGGAGTTTTGCAATGCACGATGAAGCGTCAAGGAAAGGGTTAAGCGCAGTAAAATGCGATATTTCTTGGGTTATAATAAGCTCAAAGGTAATAAGGTTGGACTGAAGGGAGCTTCTGTAAAATGAATTTATTAATGTTTAAATATTGTTTTGAAAGGTTCTTTGAATTAAGTGAACCTATCCGAATCTGTAAAATTCGGAATATATACGCAGCTACACGTATTAATCCTGGGAACAAGCAGACATATTAAAGTTTCTATGTATGTAGGTAAAAGCGACCTTTTGGCTGCATCACCTACGGTATCCACGGCCTCCTCTGGTCGACGAGCCAGAGGAAAATGAAGGGCGAGCCATGACTTGAACAATCACACAAATAGACAATTAACTGTTGCGGAAGTTAAACCCACAACTGGGCATGAAAAAGGCCAATGCACAGGTGGTGCCCAGCTTAACTATCCACAATGAATTCCACACTACACTACCTGTATAAGTGTTCATGCAAACAAAAAAATAGTTATGAGATAAAGTATTACCAACCCACCCAGTGACAGGATTATAGTAAGGAAAGTAGCGGATAGAGTAGATAGAAAACATATGAGCTGCCTGAGTGAAGCAATAAATGAAATAACTAGACACAGAGAGGATGCATGTATTCAAATTCTAGAACATATACAATAAAACCCTCAAACTAATAACATGTGCACGACCCCAAAGAGGCCTATAAATAAGTTTGTTGTGATTCTATATCAATGCCTTTGTATACATTCCCATATGCAGAAGCAAGATACTAAAATAAATTGAAAAAACACACGAGTACACGGACAATTCACCATATATAACTAGGATTTCCTTCCTCCTTTCATGGATGGAAGCCTCCTAGAGGATGTAATTCATGATTATACTCCGCCAACGAACACACACAGACAGAGATCAGATAGGAGCACTAACAAGATAGGAAACTTCCATAAGAACATACCCACAAGAGAAGACCGTTGAGGGAGACGATACCTCTATTTGCAGGTAGCAAGCCATGGAGAGCCTTGCTGAGAGCCAGAATTCCACAATTGAACAACATTGTTCAAGTTTTCTGGAAACCTCATAACCTCGCCACCTTTCCCCTCATATTTACTTCGCCTCATGCTTATTACCAAGCATACCTCCCCGTTGCACATGTGAGGACTACAAGGACACCATTCATCAACTTCACACTCTTTCATCTATCAACAGATCAATGTGCCCTCCAGCTGATCACACCCTGATCGGAAGATGGTGCATGGTTATTTTTAGTTAGTAGGGCCACTTGTCTAATTAATTTGGATAATGAAATAAACAACTTATATCCATCACTACCATTATAATTATGAAATATTTTAAAATTTAATATTTGTATTTTAAAAAATAATACAATATTATTTAATATAATAATTTTTATTTTTTTAAGAAAAATATTTATTTTTGAACTGAGTGAAAATAAAATGAAATTAAAAATAGCTCTATGTGAAAACATTTTTAAAAATTAAATTAATAAAAAAAACGTTAAAATAAAAATAACTTCATGGTACTTACCCATGGTATGACAACCATGGTATTCATGTCGAATATAGCGTATTTAAAGGGGGAATTAATATAGCTTATATCCATCTTAACTCCAAATCTACTGATGAAATCTCCTTTCATTCTAAAGAGGTTTGCATCTCAACAGATTTGATCCCTCTAGGCCCTTGATAGCTCGAGATTTAGGTTGGTTATAATGTAATGTAATGTGTTGTTTATCCCTAAAAATAAAAATCACACTATGTGAAAACATTTTTACTTAATCAAAATAAAATAAAAATAATAAAAAAAATAGCATTAAAATAAAAATAATTTTATGGTATTCACCCATGGTATTGACACATGGTATGAGAACCCATGGTATTCATGTGGAACATAACATATTTAAAGGGTAAAATCAAACCAACCTAAATTCATGTTAACTCAAGATCTACCAAGCCATCTTAACTCAAGATCTACCAAGCCCAGAAGGAGATATCAAATAGCTTGTGACGCAAACCTCTTTTCACCTTGTGAAAAGAAATTTGAACCGTTTTGAGGCTTGGTGGATCCAAGGTTAAAATGGATTTAAGTTGGTCACATTTTGTAAGCCTAGATGATGCTTCAAAAGTGGGTATGTTTTTTATGTTATACATTCCTAGATGAGACTTTAGAAGTGGGTATGTTTTTTATGTTATACATTTTATTTTAAAATATTGTTAGGAGTGCTAAATAATTCATTTCCCCATTAATTTAGAGATTTAAAGATAATAGGGCAATTGACATTATGGATTGTGTGAATTTCAAGATGATGTTTATATAAATAGTTGTTTTCTTTATGTGAGTAGTTTATATAAATAGTTGTTCTCTTTATGTGAGTGAGTTATAGCTTAGTGAGATTCTTTATATTCCAATTTCTTCATCAAGTCTATCAATGTGTATTTGGTGAGTGAACATGCATAAACCTAATTTCATAAAGTTTTGATTAGTATTTTTCTGTTATCACTATTTGGTTAAATATTTGATCAATGCTTCAAATTAAAAATCAATTGGACTATTGTTCCAACCCTGTAACGTGTGAGTCATCAGTAATAGACTTTCCTCAAGCAGAGACTTCATGGGTAAGTTCTAGTAGATTTTAATATATTTGAATCATTTATACATAAAAATATATCTGGAGGGTGGACATTGGAGACTTCATCTAAACTCGGGTAAGTTCTAGTAGATTTTAATATATTTGAATAATTTATACATGAAAATATATCTAGAGCATGGACATTTTTTTAACAAAAGCTTCTTGTAATTTGCTCAGAATGTTCTATTTTATAGAATATTTTTCCTCTTCGGTGGAATTCCTGCAAGAAGAGGTTCCTCCTTTAACTGAGCCTCATGAGTAGCAGACTCTTCTCTAGGATATCCACATCATTTTATAAAAATCTTATTGAAATTTAAACTAAAAAGTTATATTGTTTGAAAAATAAATCTAATTGAAAATGAAACTTTGGAAATTTATTTTTAGCAATGGCACAATATTTTTCACCCTAATATCTTCAAAGTTTAACTGCATTAGCTTCAATATTTACAGGTATACATTGTGTTTTTTTTTCTTTTAAACTTAAAGAAACTTGTAAAAGAAAATATTACAAGTGATATGAAAGGTAGTTTAAGAATGAGATCGTCATAAAAAAAATTCTAGACCCGCCAAATTTAACTCCTATATACATCTATTTATCCCTTGATTCATTTTAGCATTCATATTCAAAGTACCCTAATATATTCTCTTACATGTAATAATCATTATTTAATAATTTTACTATACAATTTTCTTTTAATATATATATAATTTAATTAATTAAATTAAAAACATTATTTTTAATAAACTATATAAATATCATATAGCTTCAACTGTCAAAGTCCTTTCCCAAAATAAGAGATGTAACCAAAGTAAATGCATCAACCCCTTTTTACAAACTAGTAAATGCATCAACCTTTTTTTACAAACTTTGTACGAGTTTTGAAACCAAAGACTTTGCGTCTTGCCACACATTAAAGATATTACTTTACACGAGACGCAGCGGATTACATATTAATATTTTCTTGCAATACATTAAAGCGATTGAAGGCGTTCCCTTTTACAAGGGGATGTTCAAATTTTCTTTACTTCAAATTTTGCAGGAGAACTAACTTCTGACCATTACTGAAAATGCTGTGTCTTGCTTGCCAAATGACCGCCTTCACCGACCCTACTTCAATATATTCTGCACTATGCCAGCTCAGCAAGGGTTTAGCAAGCTTTCTATTATTCATGCCCCGCTTCTCACCTGTACAAACTCTAATTTCAATTTTTTAACTATGGTTGTTTTTAGTGTGATTTTTTAGATTTTTTTTATTGGAATTATGCTGAAATATTTAGGTGAAATTTTGATTTGTGTTATTGAAAAACTTCAAGGTACTTCCATTATGCAGAGATTACTCATTAAAATTGTAATTTCAATAAATTCCTACTACATTTTAAAGAAAATAACCCAAATAAACCATAAGAAAAATCTCCAAAAAATCTTAATAAACACAACTAGATTATATATCATACAAATTTGTAAATGCAACTAAATTATATATTATACAATTTTGTAAATGTCAGCTATCAGATCATGGTTCTATCAAAAATATGGCCAAGGCCATTACTCTTGATCATGGAATCTTAACATATCATTAACAAAACACCAAGGCTAGTTGGTATAATATATAGACATCCTTTCTATTTCAAACTTTCATCTTCTCCCTTTGCAGTCCCAATGTTCACTGTCACCATTTAGCATTTGATAAAGTGTGCTTACCAGTGATCTTATGACATACCTACCCTATCACCATCACGCCTGGATTTTCAATTTTATTTTGTTTATCAAGTCAAAATCTGATGACATTTATTTGTTTTCATACTTACTATTTTACCTTTTTACATATTTATGAGTGTTAAGTTCTTTTATATTTTTGTATACAAATTTTGCTACCATAATTATTTACTTTCACTATACATTTTTTATGATAAAAAAATAATCATAATAATTTAAAAATAAAAATTAATAATTGAACTAATATTTTTTCTAATTTGTATTATCACAATAAAATATTACTGAATATTACATGAACATTGTCGTCCAAAATATGATGATCATTTGACCAAAAGTTTACAAGAGAAACATGTTAAATGCAACCTTTTCATACCTAGGATGAATTCAATATTACATACTACATATTTCAGTTGAATATTGTCCAAAACTTAATCATCATTCTACCAAGATTTTACAATAGGAGAAACATCTTAAATGAAGCCCTTTCATACCTAGGGTGAATTCAAAATTGAAGACATTGCTAATTATAATATCTAATAAGCAACATGAAATAACCAGCAACCCTTCATGTCACTCTTCCTATAGTGCAGTGAAATGAAAATTTGTAACAACAACAATGAATAATGGTTAGATTATGTTTTTAGTAAAATTAAAATATAAACCCTTAAACTATAAAGTAGTAATCTCAATTTTGTTTGTGAAACTTTCTTTGTATTTTGACATTTAAAAAATCAAAATGTTTATTACTAAAAAAAAACAACAACAAACTTACCCATTCATTTTCCAAGGAACTAGTCACCACAATTGCAACTTCCATGACCATTAACAATGGATTGCACAAGAAACTTAGAATTTTCAAAACTTTAAATTCTGCAAAAAGAAAAAGAGAAAGACAATGATCAACTCTTCTTGTAATACAATGAAATGAAAATATGTAACAACAATAATGAAGAATGGCTAGATTCTATATTTTAAAAAATTAAATGATAGACCATTAAACCATAAAAAAAAACAATCAGTTTTATTAGTGAAATTTCCCTTCTATTATTATAATCAAAATGCTATTCATTTTCCAATGAACCAGTTAGTGTTGCAACTTCAATGACCAATAACAAAGGATTGTGCTAGAAACTCAAAATTTCGCACTAAAAACTCAAAAATTCTAAAATTTTGAATTTTGTTTTTAAAAAAAAGATATTTTATATTAAGAAAAAGTTATGAGAAACCATATCTAACATGACAGCAATAGTACATCTCAATATATTTATAAATCTCACTAGTAAATATTATAGTTGAAAAAGATGAAAAAAAAAATCAATTAGTAGGGATGATGGTTGGAAAATAACTTCTTGTTCGATCTCCTCTTTTTGTTTCTAAGTTCCTTTTGTTCCTTTTTTTGTTTCCTTTTCTTTTTGGTCCCCTCCTCCTGGTTTCTTTACCCTTTTCTTTTTTACCTTTCTAACGTTTGAATTATTTATTTTTCTTGTTTATTTATATATTTATATATTATTTATTTTATTTTATTTTTTATTTTTTTCATTATGATTTAATTAATCTTTTTAAAAATTATATTTATTATTAATAATTTTAGTGGGGTTTTTTCCTCTTTATCACTTTTTTCTTTTAATTAGTTAGTTTTTATTTTATCTTTTTCATATTATTATATTTTTTTCTAATTTTTATTTAGAACTCTATTTTTAATCTATCTATTTTTTATATAGTTTAAATTTGACTATCGTTGAAAAATAATAAAATGGTAATAAATAATAATAATAAAAATAAAAACTAACAAATAATGTATATGGGGTCTTCGATAGTGCATTGTTAAGACACTCCTTGATGTGAAGTCACCATATCAATTTCTCCGCTCTGATCGGGATGACATATTGGACATGACGAAGATGTAGTCCTTCCAAGCTTACAAAAAAAAAGACCATAGTGTCTTGGATAGACGGTGATCGGGTGCTCCGTTAAGGCACTCTTTGATGTGAAGTCACCTGTCCAATTCTTCGTCATGATCGAGGTGATATATTGGACATGATGAAAATGTATTCCCACCACGCTTACAAGAAATACACACACACACACACATATATATAATTAAATATATAAGTGGATAAATTTTGACTGTTAGGAGTTAGTCGTTGCATCTCTACTATTTATTAGCTCTCTGGTTCAAACTATCCATTTATGTGATGATGATGAACCACAGCAAGTGGTTTGAAATGCGTCACAGAAAAATTTTCATATGAGATTTCTCTAGAAAAGTATTTTTATAAATCATGAATCACAGAAGCTTGCATTATGAGATTGTTACCTCTTTTTGTTCACTCTTTTCATAAGTGAGATTTTGCAAATCAATATTATACTTCGTTGGAAGTCAAATCTTCTAGAGTGCATTAAATATTTGTAAAAGGCTCATCAAATATTCAACATACTAGAAATATTCTAGTCGTGAATCTTCCACTCACCAAAACCCACAAGATTCAATACACATTAAACAAGTTTGCAAGATAAACATTTTTTCTTTGCAAAAGATAAAAGAGACTAGCATATGAACTTTTAAAGCTCAAGAACTCTTCTTTACTTTGCATCTCTCCATACCCCATATACTACCATACAGTCTACATTAGATAATTTAGGCTCATTCAAAGATATTCTCATTAATACATATAGTGTCTCCAATCTTAGTCATCAATTTTTGATGTCATTGATGTTTTTTTTCTTAGAAAATACCCTTTAACAATCCACTCTACTTTTAGGAATAGTGAGTATAGCTTGCCATAATTTCATCATATTATGCTAAGTTTGTGTTGTGAAAAACTTCCATGCTTCCAAATTTAGTGAATCAAAAAAAGGGTGAAGCTCTCTTTTACACTTGTTAGCATCAAATAAAGGAAGAAATTCAATATTCTATTATATGGTATGCTACAAATGTTGAAAAAATTAAAAAATCTAATGTTCTAGTTTTTTCTCACAGCTACGACACTCCTCTAGATAATAACAAGGACCAAACAATTTTTTTGCAATAGAAAGATGAATATTTGGGAATATTTCATTGAAATAGTTTATTAGAGACTCAATATAACTTTATGTCGGTTGTTGGAAACTCCCTTGTTTTCCTTCAATGCAAAGTTTCATAGTTTGTCTCCTTATATCGCTATAATCAGTCGTCATAGTTGGGACAAAGATGTATTGTAACTAATGTCTATCTATAACTATCCCTTCATATTTAATTTCAATATATCCATATTGAGAATCAATTAAATTTTTGAAAGATAAGTTGTACCTTATGCAAATGTTTCTTTTCTTAGAAACTATCTAGACAATGTACTTATAGTTACTCTAAAATTCAACCCAATAGTTGTAATATCTACAATTTCTTCCTGGAAAGTCTTGTTCGACATGTTCAATTCACCCAACACATTAACCAACATATAAAAAGAAAATTGAATGGAATAAATTCGTGTCTTATCATACCATGATGAAGTTTCCTTTTCATTTTTCCGCATAGTTAAAGTTGTTGGCACAAGCTTAACAAGCCTTATAATAACTTCTCCCCTAGATAACCATCTCACTAAGTATCTTGAAGACAACAAGAAAATCAATTTGCATAAATTTAAGCAAATCATTAAGTTCAGTACTTCTCTTTGGTGAGTTTTGGACCCACAAATATACTTTTTTTGCAATTTTTCAACATATAATAACTCGGGCATTTTCTTAGAAGAATTTATTGCTTCTAAAGACTCGCAATGAGCCACGCAATGCACAGGGATTAGGTTTGAAAAATATTTTTTTTTAAATGAGGCAAAGCCAATTTCATGTCTAATCATTGCTGAAGCTCCATCTGTGGAAACAATTAACAAATTTTGGTCTTCAAGTCCTCTAACATTTATCAATTCCCTATTGATAATAATATATTATTTTTCCTTTCACATCTATGACATTCTTAAGATTTATAAATTGTGAAATAGGTGGTTAAGGCCCTTTGAATCTAAATAGGTCGCATACACAATAAGGTGTGTTCTAAGCTTCAATTAGTGCTTTCGTCAACCATTAATGAAAAAAAAAAGACTTTCCAACATATTTTTTATCTGAATCTGCTCAAGATACCTTGATATAAAATATATAAAATCATTTGTAGACTTTTAGGTTGTGTATGAAGAGTACTCTTGAGACTTGGGCATATATGGTGTTTTTTCTTTCATGAGGAATTTGCAAAGCTTTTCATACTTTGATAAAGATAATTCTTCTTGGGAAAAAAAATATGATATTTTCATTGTAGTGATAACTCTTTCCTTATTTTCATCTTCCACCTGCCTAATGTGATTTGGAATTGGTTTCATCTTTCTATGTAATGCATTAATCGATCTTTCCTTAACATCCTTATGTACCAATGATTTTTCATGAGTGACAACAGCATTATGTTGTAATGCCGTATGACTGTTCCATAAAGCTCATGGTCCATTCATCTTATACTTCTCACAATAGTTACATTTCATAGTGATTGTATCATCATGTGTCACGTAATTCAACCAATCAAACTTATCTAAACATTCCTTACAAAAATTTTATTTTGTTTGTACTTCAAGTTTCTTTTGATTGTTGGCCTCTTCTTCAACTTCATTTTTTCTTCATCTAGATCATGATGAGAAAAACTTCCAAAAATTTCATGCAATTGTTGTTCAAATTAAGTATTTTGGGTTTCTGCATCTGTTTCTAGATCATTTCAAGACTTGGAAATTTGTGTTTATGTCCATCTATACATTTCTTCAATTATAGCTTGCATTTTACTATTTTAAGACATTTGTAAATTTGTATCCACTTATATAATAAAAATGAACGAAATCTAAAAATTAACTCAAGATTGTCCCAAAAAAAACTATATATAAAACTAAATTTATCCATAAAAAACAAAAAACATAAATCACATGATTTAAAAATTATCAATGGTTAAATTGATAGGTTAAAACTTTTAATACAAATCATTTATAACATTTGCATTTTTAAAATACTAATCAAATAAAAATAAGGGCTTGT
The DNA here is from genome assembly GCA_034641835.2 of Pinus albicaulis. Classification (NCBI taxonomy): domain Eukaryota; kingdom Viridiplantae; phylum Streptophyta; class Pinopsida; order Pinales; family Pinaceae; genus Pinus; species Pinus albicaulis. Next base: position 21,478 of record JAXQQM020071496.1, on the reverse strand, counting down.
AGCCCGTCAAATTCCAGGCCTGATCACCATCATTCTTCATTCATGATTACCACCATTTCACTATAGATTCTGTGGTAACCTTTCAAAATACACCTGACAATCCACATATTCACATAACATTTTTGGATAGCTTAGTTTTCCAAAAATGAATATAATTGGATTCCTTGTTGGGAATTGTCGTACATATCCTTTCCCTCCTCGATTACATGAGGGTGACACTTTCCCAAACTTCAAGACATTGGGCACTGCTAGTCATAAGTATATAAATAATTAAAAATTTGATGTTGTCATTGGATAAATTGTACGACTTTTTTTTTCTGTGGGACAGTGATGACAAGTCCTTTTTATTAGTTTTTTTTGGGTACATTAGCTAATGGTATATTTATAGATGGATCCGGATGACAATGCAGACTATTCCGGCGAGCCTTATTTCAGCGGTTATCTGCCCATTAATGCGTCCAGGGGTGGAATGGCCACCACACGATGATCTACGGTTTTAATCTGACGGCGGCCATTCCACCCCTGGGCGCATTAATGGGCGGATGGCCGCTGAAATAAGGCTCGCCGACTATTTCTAGGCATGTGTTTTGGGATACTTTGATCGTCGTTGGTGGTTTTTTTATGTAACTATTTTCCATGACATTTGGGTTGATATATGATTTAATATATATGACTTCTAAATTATGTAAACAGTTTGTTATATATAATATAATAATTATGGTTTTATCTTATGAAAAAGAAGTGATGGACCCATTAAACACGCTTTGTACTATGTATACGTGTCTAGGTAAAGTAAAATATTTGCAAGTCACGTCCGTACGGAAGAAATTTCCAATGGATTTCCTTAGGATATGTTATGGGGCATACTATATCAATGTGGAGCATGCTTAGATCATTTTTCTAGATGGGGATCAAGTATTTATTAGCCTCAATCATTTTTGTCACACCATCTCACCTTCACACATCATCTCCCTTATTAAGAATGTGACTTTTTAAAGCTTTTTACTAAAGTCGTTTTCTAGCCTTGGTGTGTTGTTTAATTGTTTTTAAGTAGCATGATATTTTCTATAATTAAATATCAAACTTAAAATTATTACAAAACAAAAAAGTGGAACAACATACTTGAAGTTCAAAAATGTTATTGGTGAAAAATTTTAAATGGGTAATTAGATGATGCATGGCAATAGATCCCCTTATTAATATTCAACATCACATAATAGTTTTAATAATAATTAATAGCTTTAATAACCATTTCTTAATTCTTTTTATATTAAAATCATAATTTCGTTAAATCAAAATTACAATCTTAATATAAAATTATAATTATATGTAATTTTAATATATATATTATAAAAATTGTAAATTTGTTATTTCATTGAAAATTTTATATATATCTATATCTATATATATTAGAAATTGTATATTTGTTATTTCATTGAAATTAAAGTGTACAGATATATTGTTTAATTACAATCTTTTAAATAAGTTTGTCAAGAACTATGAAATTCTAATAATCCATAACTTAAAACAATCAGACATAAAAGCAAGTAAATTTTCAATGATTTCAACGACTTTGGTTTCATAAAATGTTTTTGGTATTCACTTTAGGGACATCAATGAATTTTTCTGTAATCACTAAATGTCCTACAAGTTCTCAAGAACCAACCAATAACCACTCGAGAATCATTAAAGATATGTAAGCACTTCTCTTGCCTAGACATTGCAAAGTTAAAGACGAGCCAAAGTCAAAATAATTCGGCTTAATTATATTTCTAGACCCTATCTCCAGGCAAAGAAGGAAAGTGTGATTGTGTTCAAGTGAAATGAAGTTCCCGCTCCACATACAACCCCGATATGACTTTTGGTTCCACCAAAGAAGGCCCAAGCCTTCAAAGTATCTATCCTTGGCCCAATTGGAACTATGTCCTTCTTCTTTATACCTTCTGTGCTAAGTTCCTTCATTTTTGTTTTTGTTTTTTGCACCATTTGTTGTATATTTGGGACCTAACTATCAAATATGGTCCTATTATTATGTAAACAAATATTCCAAAGAGCTAAACCTAGAAGGTTGAAAAGATGTTCCAAGGCTGGAACAATCCCTAAATACCTACCTAACCACACCCCCACATAAGCTTCCCCAAACAAGATCATTCTCCACACTGCCTGTGGAAAAACCCAATCCACGAATAAGTCACTAATCTTGATAATCATAGTAGAGTCGACATATTGAAGGCCATTCCCATTCTCACCTCTGAGTATTATCATGCATGAGGATCATGTTATTTAGTGCCACCGATAGAAAAAGGTGTATCTTTAAAGGACAATTCCATTTCCACACAAATTTTTACCACTTAAAAGGGTCAGACTCTACTTCTTGAATCACCATCACTTCATAAGCTAGTTTTACCGTCACCACCCTGCATTTTTTTTTCATTTTCCACATGAGTTTATCTGGATCTTTGCTCAGTCTAATGCCATTATGTGCAAGTCACAAGAAAAATCATATCCATTCCCATGCAAGGTTCCCTGAGAGGCCCATAGCATCAGTCGATTTCAAGGATCTTAGGGACATCTCATTTCCACTGAGATCAACCACTTCATGGAGTAAATAAATGCCTTTGTACTTTAATTCCACTGGAAGATTCAAGGAGATTATTTTGACGCGATCACCTCATATCCATGAATCCTTTCTTAAGAATGTTTTTCTTCCATTTCCTACCTGCCAAAGAAGACATTTTTTAATTATGTCAAACACTAACACCAACACCTTCCAAATATTTTACCCACCCTATCATCATGACTTCATCTCTAATTGAACCCATTCTTTGAATTTTTTATTCTTCCAATAATTGTATCACATAAAAGTTCCTCATATGCTAGCATCAAAAATACTCCTCGAAATACTTTTGGAAGCTAGCATCTTTGCAAAAAATGAAAAAAATTTCAAGGTCCCATCCTCTCAATTTCTTTGGGATGGAAATTTGTTTCTAGCTTATTAAATGCATCCCTTTCTATTTTTTCCTTTGCAAAGAAAATGGAAACATAAACTTCTAATTCTATTTAGAATTACCCTTGGTACACTGTCCAGGGACAACCAATAGACTGGGATTTCTTCCAGAACCAACTTTACCAGGATCAATCGGCCTCCCAAAGAGAGACATCTGTTGCACCAATGATTGATCCATCATTCCACTTTCTTTACCATCTAGAGTCAATCTGCAACTCAATATATTAGATGAATTTTCATCCTAAAAGTAGCCATTAATTTTTCATGTAATTTCCATGTCATAATATGTAAACCAATCAAAATCCTTTAAATTTAATAAGAGGTACATGTAAATATTTCGGAGGAAAAATAAGAGAACCTAGTTTTTTTAAATGTATTTTTGGCTTATCTCCTTCTAGGTTTAACAAAATTTCAAGTGTAGACACTCATTGGATGCATAATTAAATTCAACATCCAAAGAGTACCAATTATGCATACTTTTAAGAAAACCCACATTGATAAAAATTGAAGATACATTTAAAAGCGTGTTGAACACGCTTTTTTAATGTTTTGGTGGTTTCAATGTTAAAATTATACACCGTAGATGGTATTCATGTGAAATCACTCATATTTCGACATTGGGCTTCAATGTTGATGAAAGAGAAAACAATAATAAAGATGTTGTAAATTTTAATGGTGTTATCAATTGATTTCATTGTCCAATATTAGGTCTTTTGCATTCTTCATATAGGTCGAGCTTCAAGCTACATTTGTGAGTCAAGTTTAGCCAAAAACCAGTTGGGTCGATTTTTTGAAAGGAGTAAAAATTTCTTCCAGTCTTAGTTGGTCGATTTTAGGCACAGATTGGCATATTTCATGGGCCACGTTTCCACTGTCAAAGATATCAAGTTTCTTCCTGTTTCGGTCTGAGATATGAATATTAAAAAAGGGGCCAAGCTCAGTGATTAAAAGGGGTCGAGTTCATCCTTATATGTTGGACGAGTTTGTTGAAGGAAGTCAGGGTTCAATGGTTGAGTTTCTCATCAAAACACACTGAGTTTATACCTGTTGTAGTGACCACGAGCATCCTTGTTTTGTTGGTTGATATATATATATATATAGTCATTTCATGGGGTTGAGTGCTCAATGAAGGGGTTGAGTTATTGCTTGAGGAGGATGAATATATTTTTGTGAATTCATTCATGTTTTTGGAATGGATCACTGATATTTCCTTGTTGTAACACACTCAATTTCCTCATTTCTTATTTTGGTAAATTTTGTATGAGTTTGTAAATTTTGCAATTGTATTATTGTCCCAAGATTTATTAGTGGGTTGTATATTTCCCGAGTGCAATAAAAAATATATGTTGTTGGTTTGTAGTTGTTGGGGTTCCCATGTTTTGGCAGATTTGGCAATACCAAAAGATGAGACAACATCAGAACCACTTTGGGGCCCTAGGATCTAGCCCTCCTGGACCCGGAGAGGGATCTCTCCAATAAACAAAGAATGATTTATCTTTGAAGCTCAAAATGAGATGTTAGGCTAGTTATGAAGCACAAAGGGGGGTTTAAAGTGATTTGGTTGAAGGGTTGTTGGGTTGGTTAGGAGATCATAGGCCGAGAAAGCAATGGGAGGAAAGGAACATGGCAGCAGGATGCTTCAGCAAGGAGAATGGGCCAAGACAGTGCCATCCATTGGGCTATGGAGTCATGAAAGGAAATTACTTGCATCCACTAGCCAAGGCTTCCAAAGGGCAAGTCATCTAATACTAGAGGATCTTTAGATTAGATGGTGGGGTGGAACATTAAGGGAGAAAAGTGAAAGAAGGAGAACAGCCCAATTTCTGTCTATAGATCAGGTCAGAGGTCATTTAACTCCAGACCTGCTTGGACATGCTCAAAGGCAACCCTCGAAGAGGGACAAAGGGGCTGCTTATAGATCAGACCAAAGGTAATTTAACTCCAGGTCTGCTTTAGCAACTCCAAGGGAAAAACAGAGATAAGTTTACAAAGAAACATCTAAGAAGCAAACCCCCAAGTTCATACATCAGCCAGCAGGCAATAACATCCGCTGCACTGGTTAAACCCGTGAACCCACTCTAGGGCGGAAAACATAAAGGTAGGGAGAGCAGACAGCATAGGGCACCTAACAAGGGTGAATCCTATACCATTATTCTAATGCCTACCAGAAGAACGTGAAACAGCATGTAAATTAAATAAACAGAGTTAAGAGGAACATCACCAATAGCAATAGACCAGGATCCTGTGAAATGTGCTTTGATTAATAGATGCAAAACCAGTCATGTACAATAAGGCTCAATGGCTATTACAGTCCAGACTTCTCCTCCCAGCCTATTACATACAAACTACTCTGCACTTCCTCCCAAGGCTGTTCTAACAGTCAAACTGAATCCCTCTAACAGCAGATGCCCAGCAAGGCAACAACAACCTTTACAATGTGTTCTCGGGGATTTCTTATAGGAGAAGAGGAAGAGACAGAGGTAGATGAACAATTAATCAATCTCATTAAGACAGAATCGGCGGAAGTTTCCATGCCCATACTGCTTAATGGCTCTACGGCTCTGTATGTACTCTGTAATCTGGTTCAGAGATCTCTGTCAGGCCGGAAATTGACCTCTGATATTTCTTTGGAGTCCTTTCTGGAGCTTGGAGCTCTGTGCTGCCATTCTGAATAAATGAACTGGATGGAAAACTACAAGTCCCTCCATACCTCATAACTGCTGCCTGACTGTCTGTAAAAGCTCTGTCAGTATATTCAATCGTTTAAGGGCTCGAGGAGATATGGGGGCGCTGTAGGTAGATGTCTGTCCTAGAGAAAACACTCTACTGGAATTCACATAGATAAGACTTGTTGTGTGTGCATTAGTCTTCAACTGCGTCCTGGTCCTTTGAATACGGGGCAAAACATTTAATTTCATTAATAACAGGCACCAACCCCCTTTGAATTCCTACTGCTGGTCGCTGGCAATGCTGAACTGGCCATCTCTGTACTACATGCATAATGAAATGAACTGTTACAAGCCCGGGCAGTGGTGGCGGAGAAATGCTGTGGAGGCGGAGGGATGGTGGTAGAATAGTGGAGAAATGATGGAAAGCGGCGGAGAAATGGTCGCATAGTGCGAAGGCCAAAGACTAGCGTTAGGTCGAAACACAAAGGAAATGACGAAAACAATGGAGCGGAAGCCGTGGAGGTGGGACCCAGTGGAGGCGAAGGGCGATTAGATCCTGACCGTTAGATCGGGGGAGGATGAACGGCCCAGATGTAATTGGGCAATCGCAATCGGAGGGGGACAGGGGTGACACACATTGAAAGTTCCGATTGCGATTGGGCGGAGAGAGCGCTGACCGTTGGATCGAGGCAGGGGATGGACGGTCAGGATGTAATCGGAGGGGGAGACGGAAGAACTTGCGATTAACGCTGGACCGTTGATCTGTGGGAGGAATCAACGGTGGAGAACGCGATCGGAGGACTGGAAAACAGGGTTGCGATTAGCGGAGGACCGTCGGATCAGCGGGAGGACGGACGGTCAGGATTCAATCAGAGCACGGTGGAAAGGGCTTGCAATCAGTGATCAGGCGGGGGTTGCGATTGAGCGACAGCCATTGGATCGCGCAACAGATGGACAGCTGGGATTGAATCGGCAGACAGCGGGGAAGGCTTGCGATTGGAGGAAATGGGAGTGCGATGGCCGTCGGATCTGTGGGAGGATGGACGGCCAGGATGAAATCGGAGCATCGCAATCGGAGCGGCACGGAGAAGACTTGCGATTGCGATCGGAAGGGGGAAATCGATTGAGCGCTGGCCGTTCGATCTGGCGGGGAGATCAACGGTGGGGACAACAATCGGAGGGGCAGGGGCGATTAAGCACTGGCCGTCGATCTGGAGGGGAGATCAACGGCCAGGATGAGATCGGAGGATCGCAATCGGGGAATCGGAAGATAGGGTGCGATTAGCGGAGGACCGTCGGATCAGGCGGGGAGATCAACGGTCAGGATTGAATCGGGAGGGAGATGGAAGGACTTGCGATCGCGATCAGAGCGCTGTTGCGATTAAGCGCCATCCGTAGGATCTGGAAGGGAACGAACGGCTGGGATTAAATCGGAGCTCGGGTGAAAGACTTGCGATCAATCGGGGGGTGCACGATACATGTTGCGATTGCAATTGAGCCAGGCCTTGCGATTGGCGCTCCGCCGTTCAATTGAAACAGATCAACGGTGCAGAACGAAGCGGAGGACTTAACGTTATAAACGATCGCATCGGGGCTTTCTGCTGTTACAAAGGATTTACACCCGCCCGATGCTCCGATTGCGATTGGCGCTCGGGACTTAAACGCTTGGTCCCAGCGCGGGGTTATATGTGGGGAAGTGGTTAAGGGGAAGGGGCTAGGCCTTAGAATAAGGTCGGAAAGTGGGTTTTTAGCCCCTTTTAATGGATTTTTAAGGTGAAGGAGGGGAACGATAGAGGGGAAAAGGGGGAAGAAAGCTAAACAAAGGGTAGGGGAAGAAATTAAATGGGATTTTGGGAGGATTTGGGGGGTAAATGGGGAAATAGAAGGGGAGAAAAGGGGGGAATAAAAAGAGGTTAAATGAGGGAAAAATAAAGGGGAGAGGAGGCCTTTGGGAATTTCTTCACATAACAGAGAGGCTTTAAAAGGGGAACCAGCAGAGGGGATTTGATCAAAGGATAAAAGACACAAAGAGGCTTCAAGGAGACTGTGTTTTCAGAGGAAATGCATTCCTTTAAGACTCAAAAATAATTTAGCCCCCTATTTGCTTGTCAAAAAATTTATAGGGGGGCTAACAGTGGCTCCACATGGGGATGGCTTCTTCTTGAAGGAGTCAAGAATTCAGAAATTGATCTCTTGGTGTAGGCCAGATGCCTGCTGCTTAGCACATCCCTTCTTCTTTGATCAGCTGCCACAAACTATGAAGACAACATATCAGCAATAAAATTCTCCCACACAACTACCTACCCACACTATAGTCCTAACATTTTTTCTTCTTGGGTGCATTTGGACTTGCAGACCCTTTACATCATTAACTTTTACAAACAGAAAAAATAAACCTAATCTACTTCTACCCTTATTACTCCATGAGACCAGATTAGACTGTTGGTCTCATATGTTTCTCTACCTACACTACTACCTGCTAGGATTAGACTGTCTAGCAGGTTTCTTCTCTACCTTCTAAGACAAAAATTTAAACAACTAATCTACCTGCTCATAAGCTGAGCTTTATTGAGCTTCCTACCTACCCTACTCTAACTGGAATATTTACAATCTAGCTTACAAACATGGTCTTCCAATGCAACCAGTCCATCAAGTGATCCCATGGCTGGTCCTTCTTGCTCAACTCCTTAAGCATGTTGGATAGGCAGGGCAGCTCACACTCTTTTTGTTTAATAACAGCAGCTTTGAAAAGTTTGCTTCCTGTCTGTAACATGCTGCTGAGCAAGACCTTTGATCCTTCTTCATATGTTTGCAGCAAAAGTGCATAAGGATCATGATAAGATACCTGGTTGTGAATGTCTGATAGGCTGGCTTCGACCAGGATCTCTTCTTCTTCCACTGGATCAAGAAGAAGACTTTCTCGAGAGAGAGAATCTCCCTCATCTTCTGAACTGGAGGACTCATCGTATATTGGGGTTGAGTCCTCTCGGAGCTCCGATATGTTCTGCTCTGAGGTGCAGGGCTCCGTGAAAAGATCCACGTATTCTTGAGCAGGGGCTTGTTCCATTACTTCCTCCTTTTCAAGAGGAAAGCTCATTATTCACATCCTGCTCGAGAATCTCTTCTTTTATTTCCTCCTCATCTTCTGTAAGGAAAGACTGTTGGCGTCCGATCTCATGATACTCATCACTGATGCTTTCATAACTTTCCCCATCAGTGTCATAAATAGGCGGACTTGACCAAGTCCACCATTCTGGGCGCACGGCAGGCCTTTCTTCGTCCTGATCCACAGAGGAGTCTTCTGATTCTGAATCATCAAACTCAAATAATGACTGAGCAGGAGCGTGCGTTCTATAGGAGATTTCTGGGGTGGACTGCCGGTTTAAAATCTGATCGATCTCTTCTTCTGTCAAAACATGGGTTTCCCTTTCATCAGGGACAGAAGAACATCGGTCCTCCTTCTCTTGTGTTAGCTGGTTTGGAGGCGTGATGTTTACTTGAGCCTCTTCTTCTTCATCAGATTCTGCCTCTTCCACGTATTCGTCTGCTTCCTCAAGGAAACTTTCCCTATCAGCCTTTGCTAATAGGTCCTGATACTCTTTGGTCAGCGTAACACAATGCATAGGTAAGCAATCGGGCAATTCCTGATCACTTTCCTCTTCATCTTCTACAGATTCTTGAGCATCATATAGGTCCTGCTCATCTTCTAGATCTTGAGTTTGTTCTTTTTCTGAAGACGACATGGCCTGCTCTAAATAATCATCATCTGTATTCATATTGTCCATGTGCGTCTCCAGCATTTTGCCAAGCACTTCTGTTATTCTGCATACTTTGTTATACAAAGCATTATACTTTGCATCCCTGTCCATGCTTGGATCCACGCTTATGAAAAGAAGGCTACTGCCTCTTCTCAACCAGTTCAGTGTCCTTCACCAGTGGAGTCATCAGGTCATTGGATCATAGGGAGTGTGGAGTCGCCAGGTGGATGATTATGAATGTTTGGAGTAGGATGTTGTCCACCATCAGCAATTAGAAGCCAATCTAGATGCAACGCGGTCCCTTCCCCAGTATGGTCGCCATTATGTTGGTGACGACAATGGGAAATAGACCAACTATCAGCGGTTCTTGACTCTCAGATTCGTCCCCAGTGGAGTCGCCATTATGTTGGGGTTCCCATGTTTTGGCAGATTTGGCAATACCAAAAGATGAGACAACATCAGAACCACTTTGGGGCCCTAGGATCTAGCCCTCCTGGACCCGGAGAGGGATCTCTCCAATAAACAAAGAATGATTTATCTTTGAAGCTCAAAATGAGATGTTAGGCTAGTTATGAAGCACAAAGGGGGGTTTAAAGTGATTTGGTTGAAGGGTTGCTGGGTTGGTTAGGAGATCATAGGCCGAGAAAGCAATGGGAGGAAAGGAACATGGCAACAGGATGCTTCAGCAAGGAGAATGGGCCAAGACAGTGCCATCCATTGGGCTATGGATTCATGAAAGGAAATTACTTGCATCCACTAGCCAAGGCTTCCAAAGGGAAAGTCATCTAATACTAGAGGATCTTTAGATTAGATGGTGGGGTGGAACATTAAGGGAGAAAAGTGAAAGAAGGAGAACAGCCCAATTTCTGTCTATAGATCAGGTCAGAGGTCATTTAACTCCAGACCTGCTTGGACATGCTCAAAGGCAGCCCTCGAAGAGGGACAAAGGGGCTGCTTATAGATCAGACCAGAGGTCATTTAACTCCAGGTCTGCTTTAGCAACTCCAAGGGAAAAACAGAGATAAGTTTACAAAGAAACATTTAAGAAGCAAACCCCCAAGTTCATACATCAGCCAGCGGGCAATAACATTCGCTGCACTGGTTAAACCCGTGAACCCACTCTTAGACAGCACATAGGGCGGAAAACATAAAGGTAGGGAGAGCAGACAGCATAGGGCACCTAACAAGGGTGAATCCTATACCATTATTCTGATGCCTACCAGAAGAACGTGAAACAACATGTAAAAATGAGAAATAACAGAATAGAGGAAACACCACCTAATATAATATACCAGACTCTGTGGAATGCTTTTTCTTGATTTAATAGATGCAAAATACCAGCCATGGACAAGGAGGCTCAATGGATGTTTACAAATTTAAATTCTCCTCCTGCACTTATTACATACAAACTACTCGCACTTCCCCCAAGGCTGTTCTAATACAAATCAACTCTAATGAAGCAGATGCCCAACAAGGCAACAACAACCTTACAATGTGTTCTCGGATTTCTTATAGGAGAAGAGGAAGAGAGCAGAGGCAGATGAACAATTAATCAATCTCATTAAGACAAAGACCATGAAGTGTCCACGCCACACGGCGAATGGCTCTCATGTGTTCTATATGTACTCCTCGTAACTGTCTGAGATCTCTCGTCGTGTCGGAAATCGAATTCCCGTATATTTCTTTGGAGTCCTTTCTGGAGCTTGGAGCTCTGTGCTGCCATTCTGAATAAATGAACTGGATGGAAAACTGCAAGTCCCTCCATACCTCATAACTGCTGCCTGACTGTCTGTAAAAGCTCTGTCAGTATATTCAATCGTTTCAGGGCTCGAGGAGATATGGGGGCGCTGTAGGTAGATGTCTGTCCTGGAGAAAACGATCTGCTGGAATTCACACAGATAAGACTTGTTGTGTGTGCATTAGTCTTCAACTGCGTCCTGGTCCTTTGAATACGTGGCAAAACATTTAATTTCATTAATAACAGGCACCAACCCCCTTTGAATTCCTACTGCTGGTCGCTGGCAATGCTGAACTGGCCATCTCTGTACTACATGCATAATGAAATGAACTGTTACAAGCCCGGGAAGTGGTGGCGGAGAAATGCTGTGGAGGCGGAGGGATGGTGGCAGAATAGTGGAGAAACGATGGAAAGCGGCGGAGAAATGGTCGCATAGTGCGAAGCCCAAAGACTAGCGTTGGGTCGAAACACAAAGGAAATGACGAAAACAATGGAGCGGAAGCCGTGGAGGTGGGACCCAGCGGAGGCGGAGGGCGAATAAACCAGAACCGTCCGATCTTGGAGGAAACGAACGGTCACGATCCAATCGCACCATCGCAATCGGAGGTCGGAGCGAAAGACAATCGCAACGCTCGTTCAAAAAGTTCCGATTGCGATTGGGAGAGATAGAGCGATTAAGCGATGGCCGTCGATCTGCGGGAGGAACGGACGGTCAGGATGCAATCGGGAGACAGCGGGGGAGGCTTGCGATTGCGATCGGGCGGGGCAATGCGATTGAGCGATGACCGTCGGATCGCGGGAAAATGGATGGCGGAGATGAAATCGGAAGGGCAGAGGGAAAAGCATGCGATTGTACGATAGCCGTTGGATCGTGGGAGGATGGACGGCCAGGATGAAATTGGAGCATCGCAATCGGAGCGGCACGGAGAAGGCTTGCGATTGCGATCAGAAGGGGAAAAGCGATTGAGCGCTGGCCGTCCGATCTGGCGGGGAGATCAACGGTGGGGAAAAAAATCAGAGGGGCAGGTGCGATTAAGCGCTGGCCGTTAGATCGGCGGGACAATCAACGGCCAGGATGAGATCGGAGGATCGCAATCGGGGAATCGGAAGACAGGGTGCGATTAGCGGAGGACCATTGATCTGCGGGAGGATGAACGGTCGGGATTAAATTGGAGGACGGAGGGAAGAGCATGCGATTGCGATCGGAGGTCGGGATGCGATTGAGCGCTGACCGTCCGATCGGGGATCAGATCAACAGTTCAGATGTAATCGGAGGGACAGAGCAATTGGGGGATCGGAAGACAGGGTGCGATTAGTGGAGGACCGTCGGATCGCGGGTTGGGATGAACGGCTGGGATAAAAATCAGAGGGGCAGGAGCGATTAAGCGCTGGCCGTCGATCTGGAGGGGAGATCAACGGTCAAGAACGCGATCGGAGGGGATTTGCGATTGGCGGAGGACCGTCGATCTGGAAGGGAACGGACGGTGGGGATTAAATCGGAGCCCGGGTGAAAGACTTGCGATCAATCGGGGGGTGTCACTTGAATGTTCCGATTGCGATTGAGCCGAGTCTTGCGATTAGTGCTCCGCCATTGATCTAAGGGACAGATCAATGGTGAGGAATGTGTCGCGGGCATAACGCTGTAAACAGAGGAAATACGCACCCGCTCGGCTTCCGATTGCGATTGGCCCCCAAGGCTTAAGCGCTTGGTCTTGGGTAAGGGTGTATGTGGGGAAGTGGTTAAGGGGAAGGGTCTAGGCCTTAGAATAAGGTCGGAAAGTGGGTTTTTAACCCCTTTTAATGGATTTTGGGGCTGGGGAGGAGAACGATAGAGAAATAAAGGGGGGAAGAAGGTCAACAAAGGTTAGGGGAGGAAATTCAAAGGGGATTTTGAGGGGATTTGGAGGGTAAATGGGGAAAGAAGGGGGAATAAAGGGGAGAGAAAATAAATGCTTTGGGGGATGAAATAAGAGGGAAAAAGGGGGCCTTTGGGCATTTCTTCACAAAGCAGAGAGGCTTTAAAAGGGGAACCATCAGAGGGGATTTCATCAAAGGATAAAAGACACATAGAGGCTTCAAGGAGACTGTTTTTTCAGAGGAAATGCATTCCTTGAAGACTCAATCAACAATTTAGCCCCCTATTTGCTTGTCAAAAAATTTATAGGGGGGCTAACATGGCCGTTTTCCAAATTTCCTTAATTGCAGTAATCAGATTCGACATGTTATAGATGAATCATAGTGGAAATATCTCTTAGATTTTGTAATTAGTTGGTTGGAAATTTCCCTTTTGTATATTGTATATTTAAAGGACACAAATTAGAGAGAGAGGGAGGAGAAGATCATCATCTTGACTATGTAACTTTCAATCATCATAACACATAAATATTGTGTTACTGTTACATGCGTTATATGATTTAGTTTTTGTTAAGTTCTTTCTCTTCCTGTGCCCTGCTAACGAGGAAGGGCCCTCCTCTTTAGTAGGGATTGTAGCGGTTAAGGTACATGTGTATATATATACTTCTTATTTTCTTTATGTATCAGTGGAAGTGCTTTTTCTACTATTTTAGCTGTGAACAGATCTGCTTCAATTCCAATGTTTTATATGCTATTAAACATATGAGATCAGAGATACCAACTGGGTAATTGTTGTGTGACGCGCTAGAACAGATTAATTGAGGTGTGATTACAGTCTTGTAGATCATTTTATTTTCCCACGAGTGATTTCCTTCCACCATTTAATTCAACAATGATTTCCTTTTTTTGGATTTTCTTCTGATTGGGTATAACGGCACAGACAATGCAACTATCATTGAAATAAAAGACATCCCTGGATTGATAATTTATGTGTACTGTTTTAGTCATTTAATAGTGATTAACACAACCCAAAAATCATATTTGTCATATTTTTTCCTCTTTCTACACTTTAAGGTAAAATAATTATGTCTTTTAATTTTTAGAATTTTTAGTAAAAATTGGGTATTAAAAATTATTTTTGGCAGAAACAAAATTTCCCGTAATGGCTCCATTAAAGTCATATGTGCAGGACACCTGGGAAAAAACTGAATATAGATTCGAGAAGTACAGGAACCAAGCATGGACATAATCTTATTGGCACACTCCAAATGAGTCAGAACATGCTCGGTCAATTATGGTCAAACTTGACCAGTCACTCAGGAAATCCCCTGATTTAGGGGAAATTTTGTGATTTTGTGGAATCTTCCCATATTTTGTGCAAAAAATGGATGAGTTTGACCCTATTAGGTGGAATATGATTCTTGTTGGTTGTTACAACAAATATAGTTGATTTTTTTATACTTTTAGCCTATTTAAGCACAACTATGGAAAAACTATGAACACATTATATTATTATTATAATTGAGATTACTCTCTTTTTGAATACAATTGAAGACTTGCTCTATATTTCTTATGCTTTATTGCTGTGGTATTTGAATGGAAAATTTCTATAGCTAATTGTTTTATAGGTGTACCAAGCAAAGGTGGAGGGCCTCCATTCTAGCTAAGTACACTATTTTGTTCATTGATGTGCGTAATTGTGAATACGTAGAATTTTAGTTTTCTGTATATTTCTATTATAATTTCTTATGAATATTTTCTGTATAAGATTGTTATTATGTCATGACCATTCAGATTTTGGAAGTGATCTCCTTTCAATGACTAGTTTGGATAAGGAACGACAACCTAGGTCTCCAAGTTGGAGCCTGTTTCTTATGAACTAAGAATTGAAATGGAATCTCTATCTAGGCATTCATCCTTTCTTGCTTTCTTAAATCAGGTGTTATGCTTTATGGTGAACTTGGTTTTGTTGAAAAAGAAATCAATAGAAAGGACAACCGAGATATCTAAGTCAAGAGCCTCTTCCTTGTTGACTATGATTCAATCATTCACTTGTTCATGCTTATAGATCATAATTTTTATGCTTTCTTTACAATAAATATTTTATATTTGTAATATGAATTTCCATTATTTTCATCTAAACAACTACTTCCTACACTAGTTAAATCTAAGATCCATATACCTTGGTGTGCTTCTAAGTTTACCAACCCAAATTGATAATTAAAATAGATGCTCTAATTGAACTCCTGTTACACAACAATTTGTCATCATCCCTGCAATTTCCCATCTCGCACAATTGGAGGGCTCATTTCGTGACCTGTGAGTAGTGACATAACTTGAAAACACTTTCATGGCATTCCCCTAAAAATGTACTCTCATTGCCCTGAAGACAATTCCTTGTGAAAAACCCTAAAAACACCCCTTTTTGCATTGGCACGGGTAGCCAGTTCAGTACCCGCGCTAATGGGGGAAATCCTTCAAAGAGGGCGCGCCAATTGGGGCTCTGTCCCAGATTCGAACTCGCACCAGCCATTTTAAGGAGTATTTTTTAAAAATAAATGGCGGAATTTTCGTCCTAACTGATCCAGGAACTGGTATCTAATTTGAGTTGGGAGGTTTGGCTCCGGATCTCCATGTAGAGGAAGTGGTTTGCCACCTCTCATGGAAGCTTCCTTGAGGATAGGGCCAATCCCATGATTATAGGGATCCCAACTCTCCTTCCTCCATCTATAAAAGCTTGCTCATCTCATTTGCAAGCTAGTCTCCAAGTTCCCAAGAGCCTAATGCTGCAAGAGCTTTGATCCATTCCCTTAAGGCCAAATCCAAGCAAGGAGCTCATTGTCGAGACATCCGAGGAGAGAGGTTTGTCTCACCCCCGACAAGCTTTTTTGAGATGTGTTCCGCTGGCGACCCTCCGAAGGAGAATTCAACATCAGGGCTATGGTTGTATTCTTCTTTGATTGATTAATGATAAGCAACTATTGGTTATGGTTCCACTCTTGTTGTTGATTATGATGTTGAGTTATGTCTTCTATGATAGACATATAGTTGCATATACTGGATTTTATGCTTGCGTTTGTTTTGTTTCTGGCGTGTGCAGGTGTCCGATCATGGGGATCGTGAGGATTGTGATTTTCCAGAGCTAAGGAACGGGAGCGCTACTTTCTCTACAAGCGACAACATTGGATTCCAAGTAAGCCTTCATCACTAGTTGGTTTATTTGCAATTAGGAGCCTGCACTATAGCGTGAACGATTGTTGCTAGACCCGGTCTGGGCTAGTAGGGATGGCCTCTGTCCGCAGAGGGGATTTACCTCCACAAAAAATTAGCGACTCCGCTGGGGATCGTTGGCTTGTTGTTGTTCTACTTTGTAAGCTTCAGACGGAGCCTGAAGTTAGCCAGATAGCCTTTGAAACACTTTTTCTCTGCATTAGCGAAGTAGATCAACGCTGCTTCAGTCAATCTCCGGTTTAGTTTATGAACTGAACACTTGGAGTGTCGTCTTGTCTTTTCGATTGATTCTTGACCTTGCTTGCTTGGTCAGCTCTTTGTGTTTTTTTTTTCTGTTTGTTTGGCTTTTGTTTGGCCTTGTCATCACTGGTCTATGTTTGGACTGCTCTTTTTTATTTTTCCCATAGTTAACTCGACTGGCACGCTTTTTAGCTTGACAGTCGTGCCCATTGGCGCAGGTTGCTTGTGTATCACCCGTGCCAATTCCATTCTGGTGCTAATTTCAGCCTCACATTCACGCTAATCATGTGAGGTATTAGGGTTTTCTGTGTTTTGAGCCTTCTGAGACTGATCTATGACTTTGGCCTTGTTTTTTCGCTTGTTTGAGTGTTATGAAGCCTTGTTTGACTGGCTGTGACCTTCGTCCTTTGGTTGTTTTCCCGTTTCCATCGATTTCACTTTCTAGCCCTAGGGCATCTAGGTCCTCTTGTGTGTCGAGCCTCCCTTGGGAGCTTTGGGTTTCTATCAGTTCAGTCGACCTTGTGATTGCTTCTTTACATTCGTTTAGTGATTTATTATCACTTTATTGCGTTATTTGAGTGTTTTTTCTCTTCTTCATTCGAATTTCGCTTTGCCTCGTTTGGGCCTAGATTACATGGTCCATTTGAGTCTTTGGGATTCTTTTGGTTTTGAGGGACTGTTTTGTCAATTTGAGGTTAGATTTCGTGTTTGTCATTGAGTGATTTGCTCATTCTTTCTCTCTTACTATCACATCTCAAATTGCTCTTCATTAGTTTTCATTTTGTTTAGTACTTATTGCTATTAAACATTGAAAATATTAAAAAAATATCTTTGCTTTTGATTAGTTAGTGCAAATTAAAATCTTTTCGGTGTTATTAGTGATTAGTGACTTTGAGAGAAAATTTTTTGGTTTACATTAGCTGCATTAGAGGCTTTGTTGGTTGTTTTATGATCATTTTATTTGTGTGAAAAGCTCTCAACCCTTTCGTAGTTAGCTTTCATTGAATGAAATGATATACTGTGGCATATAGTGTGCATTTAGGAGATTTTGTGACATCACACTCGCTAGGGCCTGAAAAATGAAACGTAATTGAAGATAAACATTAAAATTTACTCAATTTACACTAAGGCAGCATTGAAACATTAATGCAACATTTAGTGGTCTAGGCTCGAGACGTGTTCTAGCATCTTTAAACCTAGTAGCTGTCGTTCGCCTCTTGGATTTACGTAGCACTAGTACGGACTTGTGCTCCCCGTACCATCGAGTATATAAAGGGAAACCCCACTAGGTTTCTATCCTTTATCCATAGGAAGCCGAATCTGCCACCCTATATCCGTGATACACCGGACACAACATTCGGGGAGATTTCCTGCACGTACGTTAAGTCCTTGGTTGATTTCTCTTTCATTTTTGAAACCAAGGTGTATATTGCAGTTCACGGTTATTTGGTACACCCTTTGCCTAGTATTCCTGAGTAGTCATTTGATCTTTTCTGACTCTTTAAATTTGAAAGGATCTTGTCCTTTCATGTTTGCTTCAAAACTGAAAGAGATAGAGTCACCTTTCATCCGTTTCTCGACTCTTAAAACATGAAACAGTGAAGTTTCTAAGTTTCAATGTGGTAAAATAAATCACCTGCGATCACACGCCCTGTTAGATTTTGCTTGTTGGCCGTTTGATTGTGTGTCTTGACTCTTTTTCAACCCGTGTGTGTTGTGCTTGATCTTTTTTCATTGTTGTCACAGTGGCGGAACCTCCTGTTTCGTCTACTGGTAGTCCATATACGGACAATTCATCAGAGGCTTCTCAATCCTCTGCTAAACCCCAGCAACCCATCGTTTTTGAGTTTCCTGACGGGGGACCGGTTCTGTCTGAGCAGCCCTTTGGAGGACCAGTTGAGTTCAATTGGCCCTTTTCTGACCATTGGTTTGGATTGGGAGTAGGGGAAGATTTACCTTCTCTTACATTGGGTTCGCCTTTTATAGTTGCTATTATTCCTCCTAGTCCTCGCCGTCTATTACGAGGTCTAGTGGCAGGCTCAAGCATGAGTGAATCTAGTGAGGAAATCCCCATGTCCGGTGAAGATTACCAATTATTTCCTCGGAGATTATTTCCAGGAGACAACCTTGAACCATCTGTTATGTCATCACCTGGTCCCTCATTACCCGCCGGGTATAGATCCTTGGGTCAGATCATTGCCGCCGCTGCCTCTATGGGGGTATCAGCTCCTTCGATGAGGCCGATTGTTCCTTCGTTGGGGATGTCTCCACGGACACCTGTTACATCATCCCCTTAGGTCACTTCTGTACCCTCCATGCCCACTGTTTGTGTGGCCGCATCTGCACCCGCTGTTACTACCCAGTCCGTAAGGACCACATCCCTTCCCAAAGATATCTACATAGCATCTGCTATGCCGGAGAACATCTCTCTAGAGGAGTATCGATTGTCTCTGCAACAGTCGAACCCCGAGGTCAGACAGTCCTCTCAAGATCCCAACTGCTCGTACTTTTCGCATTATGCACAGGATGGTACACCCGTGTACGTTTTTCCATATCAGTACGATGAGCATGGGAACCCTTTACGTTTACCTACTCCTGAGGCTCAACTTCATGCTCAGGGTTTACCTTTTAACCCGCAAGGACAACCTTTTCAAGGCCAACCTTCGGGCCAGCCTGGCTATCCTTATGACCCACAGGGACAGCCCATACAAGGCTACCCTCCGGGCCAGCAAGGGCCATTATACGGTCCACAAGGACAATATTACAACCCTTCCGGTCAACTCGTGTAGCCTCTCCCTGGAGTCCCAACTGGGCAACCTCAAGGATTCACAGGTCAACCGAGGTACTAACCCGGGCCGGTATACGGTCCTGGTGGGCAAGTCCAACCTTCTCAACCTTTGCAACTGCAGTATCCTCTTGGTCCCAACATTGCACATCAGCCAGGACCATCTTATGGTCCTGCTGCGAGTCAAACCGGTTATCAGCAACCCCCTGGCTCCATTCCGCTACCAGGCCAACCGGCCCATCCGGCACAACCTGGTATCCCGCCACCAGGCCAACCGGCCAATCTGACACAACCTAGTGTCCCTCCACTAGGCCAACCGGCCCATCCGGCACAACCTGGTGCTGCTCAACAGCCAGGACAACCTGCAAAACTGGCACAACCTGTTTATCTGGGTCAACCTATTTATCCAGGGCAGCCCGCTCAGCCAGGTCAGCCTGTTTAGCCAGGCCAGCCCGCACATCTTGTCAACCCTGCCCAACAGCTGACTTATTCAATGCCGCAACCAAATCAACCGCTGCGCCCTAATTATCAGGCTCAACAGGGTCCCACCTATCAACAACCCACTCGACCTCAAGGCGGTTACTATTCTCATGGTCAGTATCGACTGAATTATAGCTAGCCCCAAGGTTCTAACTATTACTCTCAGCAACCCAGCTACACCTATACTCAACAGCCAAATCCAAATGCTGCTTACACAGGGCCGAATTACAATCAGGGTCCATACTCTGGTTATCAAGCCCCGTACGCTGGTTACCAGCAACCGAATCAGGCTGGATATACGACCTATACCCCCTACAGTCAGAATCCTATGGGACAGAACCCCTGGGGGAAAGGTTATTCTCAACCAGCGTGGAGTATAGGTACTGGTCCTTATCCAAGGTCAGGTATGCCGTCCAATCCGCCATTTCTGTTTCTGGCTACTTTGGAATTACCGGATGTTTCGAAATTAATGAATGATCCAATTCTGCACAATCCTTATTGGCCTCCGGTTCCTACCAAGGTGCCTGGTGATTGCCCCAAGTTTGAGGGTAAATCTGGAGAGGACCCCCAAGCTCATGTAATGACTTAACATCTTTGGTGTTCATCCAACTCTTGGGTGGATGATTCAATTCGTCTACGCCTCTTCCAGCGCACTTTGACTGGCGCTGCCTCTAAGTGGTATATTGAATTATCCCGTGGCATCTTTCAAGATTTCAATACGTTCGCCATGGCTTTTCTGACTCAATTTCAGTTACCGGTTCGGTACGAAGCCGGGATGCACCTCCTGACTTCTTTGAAGCAGGACAAAGCCACCCACATTTCTGATCACATTCATGAGTGGCGACGTCGTCGTAGATTGATCAAGTTTCATATACCTGATCATATACTAACTCATTGGTTCACCACCTCCTTTAACAAAATCGCCCAAGATATTGCTATGGGAGCGTGTGTGACCGAAGAACAAGCCATAGCGCGTGCCCAATATCTGGATCTGGTATACTCTCAGTCCGACACACTTTATGATATTTTTCCTGATGCTCCACGGTTTGGAACCTCTAAAGCTCCACCTACCCCGGCGATGGATGGTGTTATTGGTTCCGTGTCTCAGAATTTGAAGAAATCTTCGAATGGGAAGCAGAAGTCCAACTCATCCAATAATTCTGCTCCTCCCGCTCCTCCTGATTCTGGAAAAACTGCAGAGGTTAATGCCGTTCAGGCCAATCCTACGGAGAAAGCCTCCAAAGGGAAAAAGAAGGGAAAAGGTAAATCCAAATCCGACGCCCCAAAGCCAGAGTCCCAACCTCGTACCAAGGATGGTTCCCAACGCAAACCGAAGTACCCCTGCCTCATTTGTGAAGGATATCATTATACAAAATATTGTCCACGACGATCTGAAGTTAGTCAACTTCTAAAAGGCTCCAAAGGGACTCCGGCAGTTCTTAAAGAACCGTTCCTGTCTCAAAAAAACTAGATGGTTGAACAACCTTCACCATCTGCACCATTTGGGTCTCAGGTCTTTATGATGAATGGTGCTGCACCTATCTCTATTGCTACATGTTCGAAGGACTACAATGAATCGCGTCAGGCACCTGGGAAGGCAGTTGTGGATGGTCCACCTCCCCCACCTGTCTCCGGTTCGTTGGAGATTGAGAAGCCTACTGCCAAACCTATTGTGAGGTCACCTTCTAAAGGTGTTCTAAGAAGATCTTCCTACAA
>JAXQQM020062002.1:0-51982 GCA_034641835.2 Pinus albicaulis | reverse complement strand
AAACTTTCGAATCACCGGAAAAATCCCTGGAGGTCACTATGAAGTTATAAGTTGCACCCAAAGATGATACCTAGCTAGGCGTCCAGCAAATCCAAGGACAACTGGAGGCGATGCACATGGAGATCTAGAATCTGCGAAAGGAGCGAGGAATAGAGGCTAGCCCTAAAAGAGGAGGCCGGGAGACCTAGTCTGTTGCACCCTAGGGAAGTTGCAGGACCAAGTGGGCCAGCACTATGATGCGATGATTTTCGTGTTGCAAGGCTGCACGACACAACCCATTGTTCCCGCCTTGCTGCGTACATCTCAGAAGTAAAGCAGCAATGGTGCAGGTTCTGCAAGTCGGTGGGACATGATGAATAAAACTATCGGACATATGATTTGATGATCGATCGAGGAAACCTCTATAGGGTACAGTCGGATACGTCCTCACCAAGATCCCTCTCGAGCGCAGGGGGCTCCCCAGCCAAGGGCAGGGGAGGCGGAAGAGGTGGAAGCATAGGTCGGGGATGAGGCAACTAATCTTTTATAATTGTGGATAAGTAGGACACTTTTCCAGGGACTTCCCAAACCCTGAAAGGAAGTCTTGTAGGTATTGTAGACAGCTGGACCATGCAATTGAATATTGTCAAATCTTGATAGAAAATATGCAGGAGAAACAGCCGACACCTACACAGAATATTCAGAGGGTTAAGGCTGAACTGTGGGACAAAGATCCAAGTATAAATTTCGTAACACGTAGTGGGATGACCACCGGGGTGCCTGGGGAGAATACTGCAACCGAGCCTCTGATCCGACAAGCAGTTATCAAACAAGAAGGTTTGAATCTAAAAAAGGAGAAAAAAACATTTTTCGCAACTCGCAAAGACTTTTTTGAGGCAGAGGCATCTACTTTGTTGCCGCCTGAAGACCTCAAGGCAGATGAGGAGGTCAAACCCTTTTTACAAGCATGTATGAAGCTGCTGCGCAACCCAAAGGCTATGGAAAATATTCAGGAATTAATAGATAGTTGCGCAACACGACCTAGCCTCACCATGGAAGTCAATGACATACACAAACTCTATAGATATAAGAAACGCACTGGTAGGGAGATGCGGTTGACTGCGCATATCAGTGATTATGAGATGGATCAGGTTATTTTGGACCTAGGGTCAGATGTGAATTTATTACCTAAACAGACTTGGCAATGAATGGGGGAACCTAAGTTGGAATGGTCCACTATCCAGCTGTGTATGGACAATCAACCGAATATCATACCCTTGGGGAGACTATCAAAGATCGTGGTGGATATCGCAGGGGTCAAGGTCCAGGCTGATTTTGAAGTAATTTAGATTGTAGAAGATGCGGACCCCTACCCTGCACTCCTAGGCTTCGATTGGGCCATCGATATGGGGGAAATCATTAACCTAAAGAAGAGAAGCATGGTATTAGAAAATAATGGTACAAGGGTAATAGTACCATTAGATCCTGCGGAAGGCGAACGAAACACAGAACCAGTGCGTGACGAAGAAGATGTGGATCACATCTATAAGTTGACTGCGCGAGATGAAGATTGGATCAACCCCATGGTAGAGGGAGTACTCTGCTGGGAAAAGGACAGTGAATGTTTCTCCGATTATAATGAGGAGATAGATAATTGGAAAAATTGGTTACATGATGTCTCTGCATTGCGATGATTCAGATCAAAAATTACTTTCGCTGCCTCTCCTCAGAGGTAAGATATCTACCTTATTTTGATGGTTTTGGTAATGTTGGGGACTTTTTATGAGCATTTAAAGCCGATTTCCCCAAAGAAAGAAGGCTATGGGCCTGTAAGCTGGCCATGTGTGGATCACCTGCGAGATAGTGGGTGATGCATGAGGAGGTGCTCTAGGATTGGGAGGAGTGTCAGAATATGATGATCCTACGATTTGAGGCCCCAACTGACGTACGAATCAAAACATTCCTTGGACCCGAAGATCCACGCAAATATCTGTTCGCTTGGACAGAACAATGGTGCGACATAACTACCCAAGAGTGGGTTCATCTGCTTATTCATGCCATGGGACCATTTCCCACTGCATGGTACTTAGATGCAGAGCTCCATTAGCGCACCCGCCACTGGGAGACTTTTCAGGATGAATTTCTGGGAACATTTGAGTTAATAGGCGGGACAGAGGCACTTGATGCAGCTCTGCAGGACATTTACACTGTAGCATGGGGTGAATCACACCTGTGTGTTGCACCTGAAATGCCTACTTGGGAACCGCGGGTACCAAGCATGATCAAATACTGCAGCCTAGCCCCAAAATAATTTAAGAATGATCCGCGAGATGTTTCTGACTCAGAATCGAACGAGGTGCGCACGGTTACCAAACTACTCAGGCTGCGAATGGGTAGCATTAAGACACACGCTACGGTCATGGCCATGCGGGTTATTATAGAAAGTTCGTTCGGAGGTATACAGCGATCACAACACCGCTGAAATATTTTCTTACGAAGGCGGCCTGGTTCTGTTGGGATGACACACGTTGGGTAAACATTTCTTTGGTTTTGAAGTACTTATGGATTAATCTTGTGTTGGGGGAAGATGCGCAGGAGGCACAGGTGTTTAACCCAAGCATAGCAGGTATGCCAAGTGCACAGGAGGTGCAAAAACTAGCTATTGGCACAATCACATTTGGTAAAAAGCAAAATTTTCCGTTAGAAGGAGCGGGCCGCTGGCATTTAATGGGGAATATTTTTAGGATTTTTTACTGTTTAAATGATGATAAGTTAAAGGTCAAGTTTACCCTACCTTTGGATGCCCACAGGAACTATAAAAAGGGATGGATAGCTCAGACAAGGGTTCTGTCTCACTTACATAGCTTTTACTTATCCTCTTTATCTCGAGCGAGCTTGAGCTGTAAGATTTTCCGAGTCTACACTATCCCTTTCATGTAGGATCAACCTCCCCCTTCTGACAGTAGCCACCCAGAGTCAGGATTCATTTTCCACGCTAGGATGACAGCCACTAACCCAACTAAGCCCTCGGCACCTACTACCCCAGAAGTTGAGGAATTAATGGAGATTAGGTCTGAGGAGGGACAATTTCTCTCAACGTCGGTCACAAGGAAGGGAAAAGAGTAGGCACAGGGCTCAAAAAAGCCCCCCAAAGCTGTGAAATGGGCTTCAGGGAAGCCTAGGACCTTCCCAAGTCATGTCAAATCCCCATGAGCAACGCCTTAGACTCAGGCTGCGCAGGAAGAAGCCCTGCCTCCCAATCTGATCAACTAGTTACCTCCCTTCATCCGCCCGCACAAGCCCTTGACATGCACACCAAATAACCTCGATGGCCTGGTTACCTATCTACAGACGCCGCTAACCCCAGGAGAGGTCCCTATCTTGAGTGACCCCTGTGGGAAGCTCCATGAGGTTAAGTTTGACGATCATGACTTGGTGAATTATGAAGCCTTCCCTGAGTTGGCCCCTGCGTGTTACTTCGACACGATTTGTGTGGATGATGGGGTCACAGTCGTTCCTCATCACTAGGTAAGCGAATTGGCCAAATCCGGGCTCTGGAACCTGCTGCGTATGCCCTAATTTGGCCATTACAATGTCACGGATAGGCTGGGCCGCCAGCTACTCGCCTTAATTCACAATGGTTGCCTATGGACTCGGGACAGGGTTCCCATAGATGTTGTGTTGGTTCACAGAATCACAGGCCTTCCCATGAATGGGCCACACCCTCTACAGCGTCTGGACAAGAAATATGAAGGGGACACTGCTGAATATGTGCGTAAGACCTACCATGTGGAAAGGAATACGCGGGGCTTCATCATCAAATCCATCAACGACCCAGCTACGCAGATGGGTACCATATTACTAGCTTGCAAGCTAATGCGAAAGTGCTAGGTCGCAACCGTCCCTGCCTATGTCATTCGGCTAGCCGGTTAGTGTGCGAAGGGGGTCTGCCTCAATTAGGCCCAATACTTATGCGACGAGTTCTTAACCAACGTCTGCGAATCTCAAGAGCAGGGAAGAGCCTTTTCCTATGCCTGGCTACTGTTTCTTATAGCCCTTCTTGCCTGGGAAACCCCTGCGGAATCGGTCCTCCCCGAGCTCCCTCCAGATATGTGCGAAGGGGCTCGATATGCCCATTTGTGGGATTCCGAGGAGGCATAGCACATAGAAGATAACCAAGTCTTCTGGGTCCTCTTCCAGAGTAGCGTGGCCGCAGCCATCAATTCTCGACCTCGGCTATCCCCCACAATATATGACAAATACAAAAGTATCACAGCATTCCAGGTTACCACGCACAACATTTAGATCCATAGCCACAAGGATAAAACCTGGATGTCACTTCCTTATATGGTATCAGACGAGGAAATTGACAATTTGATTGCGCTATGGCCTCCCGCCTGGAAGATAGGCTTCAAATCCAGCGCAAGGGGCACCGCAGGTACTAGCACAACGCAGGTACTCCCACCTATTATCATCAAGGAGACTAGAAGCACAAGGAAAGACTCAGGCGCAACCATGAAAAATGACACGCAGCCAAAGCAGAACACCACGAAGAACACCGAGGCTAAAACCCAGGTCAACTCACAGCTGGGCACGGAGGAAGTAAATTTCGGAGGTACAAAGAAAATAGGCGAGCCTGTCAAGGGACCCTGAAAGGAGTAGCGCACCTAGTGGAAGGAACGAGATGAGACAGTTACGTTGACAGACGAATATCTCGAACAAATCGCAGATGTCGTCACACTAGCCACAGAAGAAAATGGGTAGCTTTAGAAGAACACCAGAAGGTTGCGATCAACGTCATCCAGGCAGAGCTTCAAACCTTGCAGATAAAGATAGACATGCGACAGACCAACATGGTTCAGGGACAGATTCCCTTGGCATCTAGTAGTACAGTGCTATCCATAGAAGAAAGTCGTCTCTGTCCCTTACCTAGCGCCGCCCTTGTGATCAGTTCACCAGACCAGGAAATTCAACTCCAAGAAGGTGCAGAGGTGTAGTTGAATCTTTCCAAGCTACCACATGAAGCATTACAAGGTCTCCACACCGTTGTGTTTCAGGAGATTCACCATCGGGACCAGCAAGTACACCAACAACTTGGTATGGCCGAATAGACCATCGCACATCAGAACGCAGAAGTACTCCTTGCTGTCGCGCAACAAGCAAAGCTCGAAACTTTGATCCACTAGCTCTACACAGAGGTTACAAAAGATATCTGGGTTGCAGCCACCCCCCGAGCTAAAGTGGAAGGATTGGTCGCGGGGTTGAAGGCTTCCAGGCCATAAATGCAGGTCATTAAGACACAGTTGGAGCAACAAATCACTGACTTACAGGCCAAATTGCAGCCCGAAACACCCCCGAAGGTACGAGCCCAGCATGCTGCGCTAGTAACCGCAACTACAAACACCATTACAAGACAGATTTCTCAGGGCGCCCAGTTATTAGAGACCGCCATGCAGCTCTGGACCAAGGTCCAGCGCAATCCGGTCCTTTGGAAAATAAATCAGGACTTGTGGCAGAAGGAGGAAGCTTTCGAGCAGATCGAGGTTACATTACCCACCTTGGTTCCTACATAGCAATTGGCGCTTTTGAGGACCAAAAATACCCTCCAATATGAGATCAAGGATCTCCGCCATAAGAAGCATGTTATCGGAGAACACTTGAAGCCTTGGGCTGCCGCAGCCCTCCAACTCTCACAGGATGTTCATGTTGCTGTGAAACAAATAAACCAGACACTAGAGAGTGTCACAGCTGTGACAGAGGGATCGACATCATAGAAGCTTGTCAATATTGCGCAAAGCACTGCTGCTCAAAGTCAAGAAGTGCTGCCCCCACTGGTCACAGCCATCAATGCACTGTGCACGCACGTGGAGACTCCACCACCACTGTGACTCGAGACGAGTCACAAGATTGTGCTGGGGGACCGTTGGAACAAGGTCTCCTACAAAGCTGCGAATCTGGTCCATTTTGTATATTTTTTATTATATTTAGTCTAATGCAGGGGTTTTGGGGTGGGTCAAAGCCCCTAATGCATTTTAAATGGGTCAAGGGTAGACCAAGAGTCCGCAAACCACAATTTGCAGACCATTGGACGTGTAGGCTAAAGTAGTATAAGTAGTTGAACCTTTTTGAGTTGTAAGAGAGGCCATGAACTAATATTGGTGCAAATCGTGAATTAGTAGATTTGTTTTGGGTTTTTGGGGAAAGGACTCCTACTGGCTGTGTGCGCGAAGATCCTCAATCCTGCTATGTGCGGACCCTGCTACTGTGTGCGCAGGTTGGGTTTTGGGTATTATAAAGGGATCTGAAGGATTAATGAAAGAGGAAGGTTTTTGCAATATCTGAATCTGTTAATGTGACTTTATGATATCTGTTATGTTATATTGAGCTCCGAATTTTCTTATGTTGCGTTGACAATTGATCTAAATCTGTTTGTTATACTTTATGCAAGAATAGCTACAATAGCTGATTTATTGTCATGTATCTGTTGTTTACTGTGATTATAAATGGTATTGCGCATGTGGATGCGAATGGACCGATAGATCTGGGTTCTGTAATATGTGTTCTGATATTTTGGAAGTCGAACGCAGCTTTTCCTGACTTACCTACCCTCTCCCAGGGTGCGGAAACCTGGTTCCAACACCCTCCCATACAACTTCGGGTGAGACTTTAGCCTGCGCAAGAAGGTCACTGCTGAAATGGCTAGTATTATAGGGGTTTGTTGGCAAACCTTAACCTCCGAACCTGGGTCAGGACCCCTCAAGCCAACATGCACCTTCTCTACTTTTGTGCTCAAAGCATCACAATCTTCTACATCCAATTTGTATAGGTTCTTTACCCGAACCCGATCTTCTTCACCTGTCCCGTGGCTATGTGATGAAGGAATGCCTTTCCTTTGCTAAAAATCACATCGTAGCCACGGTCTTCCAACATAGAAACTGAAACTAAATTCTTCTTCAAACTAGGAACATACATGACATATTTTAATGTGAGAGGAGAACTAGAATCCCTCTGAAAATTAATAGTACCAATGTCAGTCATGCTATACCTTCCATCATCTCCCATCTCGATGTGCATCTGGAGGTCCTTCTCCTCCAAGTCGCTCAAGAACTCTTTGTTGTCGATCATATGGAATGAGGCTCCACTATTCAGGTACCACACACTACCCATCACTGATGACACCATGCATATGATGAGGGTGAAATCCAACTCAAATTATGAAGCAAGAGCTTCACATGTCACTCCTCTTGAGGGCTTCTTGTCGGCCTCCTTCTGCTAACTCTTCATGGCATAGTGTCCTAGCTTGTGACAGTGAAAACATTTAATCTTTGACAAGTCCTTCTTCTTCAATTTCTGACTAGAATTTGATTTGGAATGGGAAGACTTCCCATTCCCTTTATTTTTCTTTCTAGACAAGGCACAATTCTCCTCATCATCATGCTTTGATGAGGATCCATATCTGGTGTTTCGTTGAATCTCTTCTTGCACCAAGTCAGAACACAAACGCTCCCATTTTGGTAGCTTCTCCCTCCCATTTCCTGAATCCTGGTAGTTTTTCGAGCTCTTGAGAAGGCCTAGAAGTGCTATGCTGGCCAAATAATCTTCGGAAATTGTTACACCAACACTTCCAATCTCGTCCCGACATTGGGTGAACTTGGTCAAGTACTTTGGTATTGTATTGCCCTTCTCCATCTTGATTTTCCTGAGCTTGTCCTTTAGTGCTAGCTTCCTATGGTAATTGTTGTTCTGAAACAAGTTTTCCAAGTACTTCCACATTGTGTATGGATTTTCCTTTCCATGGAGGTTCGAGACAATATGATCTTGAACTCCTTCGAGTAGAATCATTTTCGCCTTTTCTACATTCTTCTTCTAGGTCATCGGATCTTCAGAATCGGTTGATGGAGGCTTAGGAATATCATTGTTTATGAACTCCTTCAGCTTATTTTCTTCCAACACTGCTTCCATCATGTCCTTCCAAGCTATGTAATTTGAGTTTCCCTCAAGGGAATATTCAAGTCTCAATCCATAGAACGACATCCTGATCATGTTGCTAGTCCTGGAGAATAGATCTTCAATTTGAACTCACCTGCACAAATCAAACTCCTATTCTTCTATTCTATAGTGATTCTAGCTTTGATACCATGTAGAAATTCCTTGTAGATTCAAACTGCTAATTGTAATTTGCTAAAAAAATAGAC
The DNA here is from genome assembly GCA_034641835.2 of Pinus albicaulis. NCBI lineage: Eukaryota > Viridiplantae > Streptophyta > Pinopsida > Pinales > Pinaceae > Pinus > Pinus albicaulis. The sequence continues at coordinate 43,808 of JAXQQM020062002.1, read as the reverse complement.
TTGAATCTACTCTACTAATTGCGGAAACCAATTTAAATGATCGTGAAATCACGAAGCATACAAAAGAAAGAATTCAATCAACACATTACACAATGATTTCCTGGGGAAAGCCACAGTTAAAAACCCTGCTATCAGTATATTTCATTAGTGAGAAAATATGAGAAGATTACAATGTTTTTCTTAAGCCTGAGAAACATATGCACTATCTCTATCTATCTCACTACTTCCTAGACAAGCCTAGGCCAATACTTAGCCAATTTTCTGCCTACCCATATCCCTATTTCCTTGCATTGTTTCCTTGGGTAATTATCCCCTATTAATTAGGGAAATCCCCATCCAATTCTGCATAACCCATCTAGGGAATTTCTCTGACCGCATGCACCACTTGTACAAATTGGATGATTATACAATTGATAGTACACTACCCTTGAACTCCAATCTCAACTCAGTAACTCTCATTTCACACATGCATGAGTTATCTATGTTCAATCTCTCAGTTCTTTAGTTGATAACTAAGTGTGGTTCAAGTTCCACTTCCACACTTTGACCTTCCACTAGTTCCTCCAATAGTTGGAACTAGTTAAACTGAATTTAACTCAAATGAACTGAGTTAATTAATTACAACTCAAAATAAACTCAATCGGGGTTCCTAAAAAGTAGGAACCACTCTACATGACTCAAGTTAGACCCTCAACTCGAAATTAAATTAGAATCTTTCTTGGTGCCAATTTCAACACTTGGTTCCATCCACCAATTATCCTTTGACCATTTTAGGGGCATGCATGGTGGACATAGAGGTTATAGTGGTAGTGAATGGAATCGACTTTGTGACTGCCCCAATTTCGAATTCAGCTAATCACAAAATATTACAAATAAATAAAAACATAGTTACCGATCAAACGAGGACATTACCGATTACCCGTTTTTTTGAGGTAACAAAAAAATCATCCAGTTTTAAAAAGCATTGATTAAGAATACACCTTTTTTTAATCATATTTTTTACATGTTAAATTCTCTAATGTATCAATTATGAACAATGTTTTAAAATGTTAATGATTTTCATGCTCATTTTGAAAAGTGATGATGCAACATCAACCCCTTTTTAGGGGGTGCTTATTTTTGACACTTTAAATTTTCTAATGTATTATGTGTGGATGATTTTTTTTAAATGTTGGTGATTTTCATGTAAATTTTGAAAAACATCAACATTCTTTTTTTAAGGCATATTTTTGACACTTTAAATTTTCTAATGTTTTGCACAATTTTTTTTAAATGTTGATTATTTAATCATTTTTCAAGTTGTCTTATTCCTCTTCTTGTTTTTCGTCCTTAAATGTTTGTTTTTTAAGGGTTTTCCAAACATGTGTGTTTTGTTTATCTTTGCAATGTTTTTTTATAATGGATTTTTTTTTTTTTTGCATAGTTTGAACAAAATAATAACATTAACATTTTGAGGTTAGCATTTTTTATAAATTTATATAACGTTAACTAATACTTATACACATAAATAATTGTCACTAAAAAATAATAATTTTAAACACTTGTCAAAAAGTACACATTTTCATATAAATATAATTAAAAAAATACGTATTTGAGGACCTTTTAGCTAAAAATGACATGTTAACTAAAATATTTTTATGAAATTTTTGAATAAAAAAAGTTGGAAAAATAACAAATTTTATGAAATTTTTATGAATTTTATATCCAAAAATAATGAGAGTTGAAGTTTTTCTTTCCAAAAAAAATGATTCAAATAAAATTTTTAAGTAAAAAAAAACAAAAAACAAAAAAAACCTACAATTAAAAAAACAATAAAATAAATAAATAAATAAAATCCTTCAGAATAAAAATTAAAAAACATAGAAAATAAAAAACTAAAAAATACAACTAAATTAAAAATTAATAAATAAATAAATAAAACATTAAAAAAAATATTAAAAAAATCTTCTTGGAAAAAATAAATAAATAATGTGAAAAAAATATAAAACTATAAAAAATAAAAAATATAATAAAAAAACACATTATAAACAATTAATTTTTTTTTAAATTTAATTAATAAATAAATAACATTAAAAAAATAATAATAATAAAATAACAACAAAAAAATTTAAAGAAATTTATAATTAAAAAATATATATGATATAAAATAAAAATAAATAAAAATAAATAAATTACCAAAGATAAGGAGGGGTTGCTAGAGATAAGGAGGGGTTGTTAGCAGAATTTGTGCCACAAGCTCCAGTAACTGAGAAGACCCCGTGGAAAAAAAAGAAAAAGAGCCACAAGGGAAATCGCAAAACAGGACAAGCTAAGAATCCTTGTAGAGGCAATAGAGGCCATTGCAAACTAAATAGGGGAAGTCAGAGTCTCACTAGGGTTTTTTGCTAAGGGTTTTTTGTTAATGGTTTTTTGTCAATAGGGATAGACTTTGTTGATCCAGGTGGATATTGGTGGCCACCCGCCTATTCCACTTGGGGCCCCACCATTGCCTCTTTCAGTTTTTCAGTTTCGACACAACTTACTATTTTTAGCAGTTTTTCGGGTCCTGAACTTCCGAAGCCGTTTTGAGGCGCTAAACGATGTTTTTTGGGCATCGTGCCTCTAGCGAATATCATTTCGTTTCAAAATGGGAATTCATGGCGAAAGTTTTAGTCCTCGGATATAGCTTTCTAATGATGTATTATGTGCGTCAAACGGAGATAGTATGCCAAAGTTACGTCCCTGGGAAGTTGAAACACCAATTTACCCAAACGGGGCCCATAGTTTTGGCGCTTCATCTCCTAGGGTTAGGTTTTTGGATGTTTAGAGTCCTCCATTGTTTCTCAATAATAAATAGGCCCTCGAGCCTCATTGTAACTCAGTTCAGAGGCCTGTAGCCGCCACATCTCTTCTCAGAGATAGCTACCAGTGCCCTAGCTAGTTTTATTTCCATTCTGTCTGTAAGCAAATTTCAGTTCTTTGATATTAATGAAATGAAGTGTTATTTCTGCTGCATCTCTATATTTATGGTTATGTGTTTATTCTGTTGCGTTCCTGCATAAATCCGGATCAGTGGTATCAGAGCGGTCTTCTTTTTCTCGATCCTTCTTTGCATGTCCCCAACGAGGTCGGGGTATAAGGAGCTAGGGCTCGATCTGGTGGAACCTTTGCAAGATCAGCCTCGCAAACCTCGACGGACGCCCATGGGGGACGAAAAGAAAGATGAGGGAGTAGGAGATCCTATCAAAATATTGCTCAAGGAGGCCCTCGAAAAACAAATGAACGCGATGATGGATAACTTTGCTCAGATCCTTCAACGGCTACCCACCGGCGGCGCATCTGCATCCAGCAGCCACTCTGGAGGCGCGACTCCTTTTAAGGTACAAGTAAATTTTGACATTCCCATATTTGAGGGTCAAATAGATGCGGATGCCGTAGATAGATGGTTGAATCTGTTAGAAGGATATTTCTCGGTTCATGACTTTTCAGACCGGGAGAAGATTATTTTTGCACTCCTCAAAGCTACCCCCCATGTTAAGGACTGGTGGGAAACCTACTGTGAGAACAAGGACCAGACAGAACCCTCTCTGTTCTCGGTCGTACCCACTTGGAATTCTTTCCGAGACGCCGTCAAGGAACAGTACTATCCCGTGGGGAGCTATGAGGACAAGTACATACAATGGACCACGCTGCGACAACAAAGTGATCAAGATGTGCACGAGCTGACGAATCTGTTCCATACCCTACGCACAAAGTTGAGTATCAAAGATTCAGAGAAACATTTGGTGCTAAAGTATCGCAGCTGTCTGCACAGATACATTCAGGAGGAAATGGAGTTCCTCGACATCTCCTCGCTTGGTACGGCATACCGGTATGCTGCCAAGATTGAGCAGAAATTCAAAGAGAAGAAGCGAGACTTTGGATCTGTGAATCAAAAGCAAGGAAAAGGTGCTTCCAAACCGCAGAACAAAGGACAGAGCATGGCGGCTAAAGACAACCCGTCAAAGCCACAAGAAAAGAACAACACCGTAAAGCCAAAGAAGGACACGGGAAAGTGGTGTGAGTTCCATAAGAGCTCCACTCACAACACAAGTAAGTGTCGGGCCAAGCAGTCGCTAGTGGCCGAGATGAGGGCTTCTGAGTCAGATGCATGCTCTGACTCCGAATCAGAACCTGAAAAGGGGAATGAAAAAGGGAAACAGATTATTGATGCGGAGCCCAACGCCACTGTTGCCACTACAAATGTCCAGAAGGAGGAACCGGAAGATCTAGAGGAGGAGGAACGTCTCTTCCACTCCCAGATGTGGGTAAAGGGCTCCCCTGTACAGTTCATTGTCGACAATGGGAGCCAAAAGAACCTCATTTCAGCAGACACCATGAAGCGGTTGGGCTTGCCGACCACAGCTCACCCACATCCATACACCATCGGGTGGCTTCACCAAGGACGAGATCTCCGCGTCAGCCGGCAGTGTCGCCTTCCCTATAGCATCAAGCCCTTCACGGATGAGGTATTATGTGACGTTTCTCCTATTGATGTTTCTGATGTATTATTAGGACAACCATACTTGTGGAAGCGTCATGCTGTGTATGAGTCTCGGCCTCATGCTGTTATTGTTACTTTGGGAAATAAGTTGTACAGGATACCATAGGTACCACCTCCTGCCGCTATCTCTTTGGTTACTGCAAAACAATGCAGTAAGCTCATTTCCCAAACCAGGAAATTCGTTTTCCTGATGATCCGCCCCCAGGGAAAGAAGAAGACTGTGGCCACGACCTCTAGACAAGGCTCCTCTGCACGACAACAACAAATGGATAAGGTTGTGGAGGAGTACGGGGACATCTTCACCTCACCCACAGGGGTTCCTCTGCACTGTCAGGTCAAGCACCCGATTGATCTGACCCCAGGTGCGCCGCTACCCAATGGACCGATCTATCGACACTCTGTTCTGGAAAATGATGAGATCAAGAGGAAGATTCAGGAGCTGTTGCAGAAAGGTCACATCAGACCAAGTTCATCGCCCTGTGGGAGCCCGATCGTGTTGGTACAGAAGAAGGATGGGACGTGGAGACTCTGTATTGACTATCGGGCGTTGAACAAGATCACTGTCCGGAATAGGTACCCGATCCCACGGATTGATGACCTTCTGGACCAACTCAAAGGTGCAAAATATTTCAGCAAGATTGACTTGAAGTCGGGGTATCACCAGGTACCGATTGAACCCTCTGATGTGTGGAAGACTGCCTTCAAAGCCAAGGAAGGCCTTTTCGAATGGCTGGTCATGCCTTTCGGGTTGACGAATGCTCCCGCCACCTTCATGAGGATGATGGATGACATCTTGCGGCCATTCACCAACTCATTTGTAGTGGTCTACTTGGATGACATTCTGATCTTCAGCCAGACTTGGGAAGAGCACCTTCACCACATCCGACAAGTCCTCCAAACACTGCGGCAACACAAGTTGTGTGCCAATTTGGAGAAGTGCACTTTTGGCATGACCCAGGTTCAATATCTGGGATACATTATTGATGAAAGGGGGGGTGCATGTGGATCCAGCCAAGATCCAAGTCATTCGGGATTGGCCAGCCCCAACCACTATAACAGAGCTTCGCAGCTTTCTGGGTCTTGCTAATTTCTACCGTAGATTCGTGTTGGGATTCTCTCATATCACTTGGCCCTTGAGTGAAGTCACCAAAGGAGGAGCGAGAGCAAAATTCTTTTGGTCGGAACCTCAACAGAAGGCGTTCAAAGAATTGAAAAATCGCCTCTGTTCTGCCCCAGTGCTCACCTTACCAGACTTGCAGCAGCCATTTGAGATCGAGACGGATGCCTCTGACTATGCTATTGGGGCAGTTCTTACTCAACAGGGACATCCAGTGGCATATCACAGTGAGACATTGTCTGAGACAGTTCGCAAGTATCCCACCTATGACAAAGAAATGTATTCCATTGTGCAAGCCTGTCGACAATGGAAGCATTACATTTTGGGGAAGGAAACAATCATCCACACGGACCACCGGCCCCTGCAGTTCATACAGACACAAGGGAAGTTGCAGAATGATCGCCATCAGAAGTGGTCCACATATCTGCAACAGTTTCATTTGAACATCAAGTACAAGAAGGGTAGCACCAATAATTTTGCAGACTACCTCAGCTGACCACCGATCGTGGCGCTCACCACCGTGCTCAACTCTTGTGGGCATGAGACTTTTGATTGGCCGCTTCTCTATGAGAGTGACCCAGAATTCAGCCACACTTACAAGGCACTCTTGGGGGGCACGCGAGTTCCAAATTTTCACCTCCAAGATGCACTTTTATGTCACCTGGGACACCTTTGTGTTCCTTCAAGCGAGCGTGCCAAGATGATATGGGAAGCACACTACAGTCGAGTCGCTGGGCATTTCGGGGTCGAGAAAACAATAGCAATACTACAGAAGTATTTCTATTGGCCGAACCTTTGAAAGGATGTCGAGAAGCACATCAGATCCTGCACTGCTTGTGCCATTGCCAAACCGACCATCAAGAAGCAAGGCCTATATACTCTTCTACCTACCCCTAGTCGACCTTGGGAATCCATCTCCATGGATTACATGTCGGGCCTGCCTTCTACTAAGCAGGGAAATGACTGTGTTTTTGTGGTCGTCGACAGATTCTCGAAGATGGCCATTATGGCGGCCTGCAAGAAGAATATCACAGCAGAAGCCACTGCTAAACTCTTCTTTGAACGAGTGTGGGTGCACTTTGGGATCCCACAGTCTATCATATCAGATCGGGATAGCAGGTTCCTCAGCACATTTTGGTCCAGCCTCTGGTCAATGTTGGATACCAAGCTCACCAAGTCCACAACTTTCCATCCCCAAACAGATGGCCAGACAGAGGTCGTCAACAGAATGCTTGTACACATTCTGCGCATATACAATTCAAATCATCCACGCACATGGGACGAGAGCCTCCCATATGTACAACATAGTTATAATCGGGCTCTCCACAGTTCAATCGGCCATAGCCCCTTTTAGGTGGGCTTGGGATTCCAGCCACTATGTCCTATTGACGTAGCCATACCATTTGCAGCTGCTCAGGCCGATTCAGCTCATGTCCAGTCTGAAGTTGACAAAGCAAGTAGCTTCATCGAGCGCATTCAACACATCCGCCAACAGGTTCATGATATATTGGATAGAGCCAATGCCAAGTACAAGCAACGCCATGATCAACACCGGGTGCCACACAACTTCCAGGTGGGTGACAAAGTATGGCTACATTTGCAGAAGGAGTGCCTCACTAGACCCCACCGCAAGCTTCGCCCGCTCCGATACGGGCCGTACACCATCACCAAGGCTGTAGGGAACAATGCATTCGAGCTCAGTATTCCACCATTCCTTGGTCTGCACCCAATCTTCAATGTGGATCGCCTTCGTCCTTACTTCCCACCTCTACTGGACACCTCAGACATTGCAGAACAACTCACACCAACAGAGTTAAACCCAGACTGCATGGAACAGGCCACCACAGATTGTATCAGGGACATGAAAATAAAGAGCACTTGCCAACAGAACATCCAACTGTATCGGGTTGTCAAAGCTGGCCAACTCCTGCACCAAGGCAAGTGGTTCACCAGGGACCAAGTTCAGCAGAAGTTTCCTCATCTCATGGATGAACTCAACGCAATGGGGACCATTGCTTCCTAAGGGGGGAGGAATGATCCAGGTGGATATTGGTGGCCACCCACCTATTCCACTTGGGGCCCCACCATTTCCTCTTTCATTTTTTCAGTTTCGGCACAACTTACTATTTTTAGCAGTTTTTCGGGTCCTGAACTTTCGGAGCCGTTTTGAGGCCCTAAATGACGTTTTTTGGGCATCGCGCCTCAAGTGAATATCATTTTTTTCTGGAATGGATATTCACAGCAAAATTTGTAGTCCTCAGATATATCTTTCTAATGATGTATCATGTGTGTCAAACGGAGATAGTATGCCAAAGTTACGTCCCTGGGAAGTTGAAACACCAATTTACCCAAATGGGGCCCATAGTTTTGGCGCTTCATCTCCTAGGGTTAGGTTTTTGGATGTTTAGGGTTCTCCATTGTTTCTCAATAATAAATAGGCTCTTGAGCCTCATTGTAACTTAGTTCAGAGGCATGTAGCCACCACATCTCTTCTCAGAGATAGCTACCAGTGCCCTAGCTAGTTTTATTTCCATTCTGTTTGTAAGCAAATTTCAGTTCTTTGATATTAATGAAATGAAGTGTTATTTCCGTTGCATCTCTATATTTATGGTTATATGTTTATTACATTTGCATTCATGCATAAATCTGGATCATTTGTTTAGTAAATTGTATCATGAAAATATTGTAATATTATATGGTTTCTTTCCTTGATATTATGGAACTTAAAGCTTTGTACATTTTGATATATACTGTATGAAAAAGAAGGACAAAAGCTTCATAACTCTTTGGCTAAAACCTTTTGTGTACTGTGGGCTATTCAAGATCAATATAGTTTTCTCCCTAAAAAAGTTTGAAAGGTTTCAAATATTCATGTGTTATTGGTTTTTGGTTGTCCTTCTACGTGCGCGTTCTCCTTTTTGTTGGTCATATGTTCATATCTTTAGTATTCAAATATACTTGTAATGAACTAGAATTCATGTTTGATTTCTCACTCTCATAATATTCAAATGCTCTAAAACGTTTCCATCTAAAGGTTACAAAAATCACCCTAAGGTTTGAGATTTGTAACCTCATGTTGAAACCAAAATAAGTAACCTCAATTTTGAATCCAAACATTTTCTACTAGCTACGCACGGTCGAATAGGGTGTGGGACGGATATTTAGAACATATATTTGACACTAATGAATGTGAGACAGGGACTAATTGTGGCTTTTCTTTATTCTTTTACGGTAAGATTGTGTTGATGGTCCGAATACATCAACATTGGGGGATAACCACCCGGTCCGGACCTTAAACAACTCCTTTTCCGTTTGGGATGGTGGCTCCGACTGGATATAATGGGACCAGTTTCCCGATAAAGAATAAAAAGGGGTGAATGAATGATTGGTTTTCTAATAAGTGATAATGAATGGAGTACTTAATCTATAAGCGAAAACATAAATGACTATTTTATCCCGGGAAGCTTCTATTCTTAAGTGCAACGTTTGATGATCTGTGTTTGTCAATAGGCATATAGATGACACTATTCAATAAACAAAGATATTCATTTAAATAATAATTACTTCGTTCAATTAGTTGAACGAAGTAATTGATAAAACATTGTTACACTTATCTTTTTTATATTACTGATACGTAAATGATTAAAAGAATAGCAAACTGTAAACATCTAGTAGTGGAAAGTATAAAGATTGTTGTTAAAACACATTCATATATTCAATAATAGCAAGAGTAATCAAACAACAATTTACATAAAAAGAATGAATTCAGACATAGATAATAGTACCATATGAGTTGCAAATCTTTCTCAACGTCAATCGCAATTTGAATTCCTTCTTCCGACTCAGAAATACTTTTAAATAAAGGCAGTAGTGCACATCCACATAAAAGCTTCATTATCAAAATTTGGAAAAATTGGTCCAGTTTTCATAAAAAATATGCCTGAAGTACAGTAGTGCAACTTCAGGTTTCAGTCATATACAAAAACTTACGACCCTTTCTAAATACATGAAAGGGTCTATAAATACTAAATTAAACTAACAAACTATAAAATTAAAAGGCTACTAAATTGGAATAACCCGATCTTGAATATATTCTCCACAGCAATCTGGTAATCGGCAGCATGATTCATCATTCTGACTGTTTGCTTTTTGTCCTGAGTTGGCATATTGCTAGCATTGGCTCCACTTCTTGAGGGCGGCTGAGACGAGAATTGATTTGAGCAGCATAGGTGGCATCGTGTATATCGGGAATGATACACCCGATTGCATCCGTTAAGCATTTGAGGGCGGCTTTCTAGCTGTATGGTTTTACTAGGAACAACCAATAGGTGTCCCAAGTTAAACTTGTAATTCCTGTAATCAATTTCCCATTCTTTTCTAGCTCTTGACAACATGATTGTTCCAATGTCTTGGGTGATAATAATTTACCTGGTGTACATTGAGAGATCATGTTAGACAAATAGAGAGTATTATTAATTAAGTCAATCAAATTGTTCGTAGATAATCTGCATCTAGAAACTTCTCTCTCTACTTTCATCAACTGGGACTGCCATTCCATGAACATAATTTCTTTATGGGATTCTAAGATTTTAGGCAAGTTTGCTGCCTGTCCCTCATTAGTGTTCTGCCAAGTAAGAAAATCTGTTAAAGTCTCATCGGCTTGCTCTAAGTCCTACCTGGCATCAACTGATTTGTTTATTATGGATGTTGTTATCTCACACAGAGGTTCAACTTGGGCAATTTGATGACACAACAATCTTATTTGTGTTATGAGTGCCTTATTAATCTGTATTGCTTCTTCTCTGAAATTGGAAGGCTGGGGAAGACTCTTGAACTTCTCTATTTGAGCTGTTAATTGAGCAATTTTCTCATCTTTTGTTTTTACCATCTGTTCATTCATTGCTTTCAATTTTGCTAATGCCTCCGATGATTCTTTCTGTTTCTGAATCGCTTCTGAATCTGCTTTCTGTTGTGCCTCCAATAGTTGTGTTTGTAGTGAAGCGATCACTTGATCCTTTTCTTTCAACAAATTTCTCACCTCCGATGCCTTGTCCATGGTGGCCGCCGAATAGGCACCAGCATATTGGGACAACTTTGTCAGGTCATCGGAGGGGTTGAATTCTTCCTTCCACACTACATTGGCTGTTACTGTTTGTTCAGGAAACAGGGAAGGTTGATCAATCCTTCTCCTTTTTCGTTGTTGCTTTATTACAGCCTTGTGTTTTGGGCTATAGAAAACATCCCATGGAGGAATATCTTCTACCTGCAAAATAATTTGATCTGAGGGATCCTTGGGAATTATTTCTAATCCTGTAGTCGGGGGTAGACCGCTGGTTTCTTTGCTTGAAACCATTTTTGATACTGTATCCTGTGTATTGGCCGCTTTGGATGTATCGGCATTCTTTGAGTTCTCAAGATTGCTTATAATTGAATCAAATTGCTGCCATTCCTGGAGCAATCTTGGGTCAATCTGAGTGTCGACATTCACCTTCTTGCTGCTCTGCTCCTGCTGCCTTTCCTGTTCCTGATCACGTATTCTTTGTGCTTCCTCTTGTTCTTTCCTCTTTGCCTCTTCCTGTTCTTTCCTCTGGAGTTCCTCCTGCTCTCTTCTTTTGACTTCTTCAGAGATTTTGGATGTAGGAGGATGTTTGCTGGTAAGCTGCTGCTCAGGCTCGTTTGATTGTATCATCGGGGCAGTGGCTAACAAATCTAGAGGCAGAGTTTGCAACCTCTGCTCTCTAAGTTTGTTAAATTCAACTAACCCGTCGTCATGGTATCTAATCTTAGCTATCTCTTGAACCTGAAATATTGACTCCGCCGAGGAGAAAAGGTCATCAAACTCATCTTCCTTATGTTCAAATTTAGTGAGTTTGGCCTGATCTAGAACATTATAGACGACCTTTTTTGGATCAAAGCGTCTATTAGGCAGAGTGGCGAGTTTTAACATATTAATCTTTTCTGCTTCTTTCTCTGCGTGTTTATAATCACGCAGAGTATAGACGCCACACCTTAGAGGGAAAGGAGGCTAGACTTGCTTCTTTGAATTTCTGAGAGTTTTTGTAGCTGATGCGGATGTAAGCTGATATGCTATCTCTCGAGCTAAAAGTTTGTCTGGTATATACAAGGGGAGGACATGAGGTCTAGCATGGCTGCCGAAAACTCTTACATAAGTGAATTTCTGCTCTCCGAACCAGGTTCCTAGGGCTGTCAAGTCAATCTCTGCTTGAGAGGAGATCTTAGGAGTAGGTCTAGCAAAAATTGCATAGTAAATAGGTAGCATGAGTCCATTGCAGAGTTGATATAGGTGATGTTTATAATGGGCTTTCCATAATTTCTGGTGATATATATGAATGGGCATGGGGTCTTGTGGAGTCCATCTCCACCCTAACACTGGAAACTCGGAATTAAAACAGAGGGTATCTAAAATGTAGGCACTAAAGTAAAATGGAGGGATGATTCTATCAGTAACACGGGATTTGTTTCTGAAGTCAAGAATAGCATTTGCTAACTTATCAGATAATATATTCCCCCAATCCATGATTTCATTATTACATGCTGCTTCCATCAAAGGTACCATCTCTATGGAAAATTTTGAAGAATCATGCAATCCCCACATTCGACACATCATAGCTCCAGCATAATAATAAGGAGAACATAAGGAACTGACGGAGTACTTACCCGAAGACTCATGTTTGTGTTTTGCCGGGTTTTGTCTCCATTCTCGTATAGGTTCTGAATCAATTTCATTTTCATCTCTAAACTTCTCCAGGAATGCTTTATTATACTTCTTCTCTGGTTTGGGCAAATGGTACATTTGTCTCAAATCATCAGGCTGAAATGAACCAAAAACTCTCCCATCAATAGTGCAGAATATTCTGTTCGTAATTGGAATTTCTTCAATGGCCCATCTTACTACATCTGTATATGGAAGAATTTGCTCCCGAGCCGCTATTCTGTGCAGGTAGGAATCAGCCAAATCTTTCAGAGTAGCGTCAGATTTCTGGCTCGCGTCTACTGAAGCTTCTACCGTTGTTTGCTGAGGTTCCTCGGCTTCAACCAGGTTGTAAATTCTCTGCCAAGTAGTATTTCCGAGACCAAGACATGTGGTATCTGAGATTAATCCTTTTTTGCTTGATCCTGGATCGGCGGCATGTTGTTCTGTTACTACAGAAGCTGCAGCTGTGCCTGGTTTCTTAGATTTCTTCCCCATTTGGTCTGAACTTGTTTCTGCGGAGAAGCTCTGCACAAAAGATAAAATGAACGTAATGCGGAGAATAGACGGCGAAAACTGGTACATAAGACTTATGTCAATCAATAAATAATGGAAAATAATCATAAGACTCTCGCGTATGTAATCTCTGAAGGGATTTAGGCGTAACTGCTCCATTAATTGGCCATTTGAACCTGTCAATCAATTAAATGCTCATTATATCTTTCGTTTGCTGAATAGCCTATTTAAACGTGGATTTGATTTTTATTTGGCGGTTGGGCTTAAGTCAATTACCATTGGATAGTGGAAAGGCTTTTTAATAATTAACATAATATGCCGAACCGTATCAATCCTTTTTGAAAGTCGCGCTTGGCTTTATCGCGATCGGCGATCGGAGGAAGACTTGAGCAGTTTTATTTGAGTTTTCGTAGAATCCCCGATCGCCGATAGCGATATCGCTTAACTCGCATCGGGAGATTTTAAGGCAAAGTTCTATTGCATTCATATCGCATTCCCCGATTGCCGATAGTGATATCGCATCGGAGCCAGGAGAGGGGCCTTCAGTGGTGATTGTTTTATTTTCCGATTGCCGATGATTTATGAACTCAAAAGGTTTTATAATGATTTTTGTTTGTTTTTGGATTTTTAGAGGAATGATGAGTTAATACCAATTTAATCTAAAAGGGACCCATTTCATATTATAATTTTCTAAAGTAAAATTTTATGAAAAGTAGGATATATGCAATGTTGCATTATTGTTTGACAATTTGAACTAAGATTCAAAAAATATTTCTTAAGCAAATATTATTTTCTTATGGCTTCTTTATACATAATAATAGAACTAGCCCATATAAGGTTTCAGCAATCTGCAATTTAGTGAGAGTGGTATTTCTCATTACTTGAACTATAGCTTGGTAGACAAATCCTCAATGGAATTTTATCTTGATCCCAGGCATTGAAATTGATGAATGGTATGTTGGTTAATGATTTTAGTTCAGTTCTAGAGTAGTATATAATTAAAAGAAAATGATTGATGGTATGTATGTTTTTGTATCTAGGCCAGCTATAGAGTAGTCCACTATTGGAAAAATGATGAATGGTAAGTGGGTTTTGCTTTTAGGTCAGTTTTAGAGTAGCCTATGTTTTGAAAGATGTTGAGATTCAACAAAATGATGAGCTTAGAGAAAAGAGTCGCCTTCACTAAGTGGGCCCGCATGCTATTTTTGGCGCAAGTCTATTTTTAGACTATGTCTATTTTTAGACATGGTGATCGTATTTCAGAAGTTGCAGGATGGTTGGTCAAGTTGGAAAAATAAATGAAATTATATTTTTAGAATATTGGGCAAAGTCTATTTATAAATCGTCGATCTAAAAATAGAAGTGTCGATTATTATTAGCTCTTAATAATAATCTGACAATAAACAACAACTTATTCTCTTCGTATACCTACCTCAGCAAGTACGTATTCAAAATCACAAGTCAAGGAACCATAACCCTAGTTTACCCGTGTCTACGTACGTGAGTGACCCGCTATGTTCCAAGTGGAAAAATTATAACAGAGTTGGAAGAGTAGTCTATGGAGTTGTTATTCAGTTTAACTCAATTATTGGAGTTAAACTCAGTTGAGCTGGTTGTATCTAGTCTAATTGAATGATACACTAGTGAGAGTGGAGTTAATTAATTCACAAATAATAACTCATTAATCAACTGAACAATACAGCAGTTAACTACAGTGCATGTCAGTTCCATTGGAGACCCAGTGAAGAGATAGGTGAAAGGGCAAGATGGACTATTCGTTGTGACTATAATGATGCATTGATTGCACCACACACACATTGGAGTTTCCAATGAGGATTGTGCAGTCAAGGCAAGGGTAATTTGAATTCATTCAAAGATATTCTTCTGCAGGGATTGCGCAGTGGAGGCAGGCTATCAGGTGGCAAGAAATCGGTGCATGGATTTGCAGATTTCTTCTTATTAGTGTGTGACGATTGATTGTACTTAGAGCTTGATGTACTAAGCTTTGCATGAGATTGTTACATGATATCCATGATACATAATATATGATAGTTGGGGTTTTCAGCTTTAGGCTTTCCTGTTAAACAACTGTGTTATGTGAGATTGTTTTTATTGCTTCATGTGTTTGCAATTGATTTTAATTTCCACAAAAGATTAACAGTGGAAGGATTTTGTATTTAGCAAGACTTTAAATATTGTTAGATCAGGAGAACTTGGATATATGCATGCATATTGTATATAATTTCTACATGGTATCAGAGCAGTGTTAATTCTTGAAGATTGCAATTGTGAAGAATTGTTGAGTTTGTGCTCGTGGACAATTCGAATTTGCTACAGAAAATTCTTGGTGCGACAGTTGAGTATACATTGAAATGTCTTTCAATGGGTTGTGATTGGAGTATGCCCTTGATGGGAGCTCGAATTATATAGCCTGGAAGGATAGGGTGGAGGCGGTGTTGGAGGATAATGGACTGAAGGAGTTCATCGATAGCGATGTTCCTAAGCCAGGATCTAGCGATGTTGCATTACTTGACGCATGGCAAAAAAAGATAGCAAAGACAAGAAGAATTATGTTGGAAGGTGTGAAGGACCATATTCTGTCCAGCCTTCACTGGAAATCCACTCCATTCTTAATGTGGATGTCTTTGACAAATTTTCTCCAAAGCAGTAGCGACCAGAGGAATTTGGCGCTGAAAGACAAGCTCATAAAAATAAAAATGGAGAAGGGCGACAGTATTCCAAAATATCTCACAAAAATTGTCCACTGTAGGGATGAACTAGGAAGTGTGGGGATTACTATTGATGATGAAGACTTGGTGAGCTTGGATCTCCTTGGGCCTCTGAATATTTGGCATAGCTACGAATACTCTGTCAATGGACAGGAGAAACTGCCAGGATGGGAGCGACTTTGGTCAGATCTTGTGCAAGAGGAGCTAAGGCGATGTACCAGGGATGGCTCTTCATCGAAGAATGAAGATGAAGAGAATTTCACTTTGGCTGCCAAAGCAAGGAAAGGGAAGGGGAAGAAATTTCCTTCAAAATCCGAAGCAAAATGCAAGAAGAAGGATTTGTCCAAGGTGAAGTGTTTTCACTATCACGAACATTGGAATTTCGCCATTAATTGCCCACAAAAGAAGAAGAACGAGAAGGCTACTGGAGCTGCAGCTGGAGAGGCCTTAGCCTCGCAATTTGAACTTGATTTCTCTTTGATCTCATGCTTGGTTTCAAGCTATATGGTATCGGTGTGGTATCTTGATAGTGGTGCATCTTTCCATATGACGGGAGACAAGGAGTTGTTTAGTGACTTGGAGGAGAAGGACCTTCAAATGCATATAGAGAAGGGCGACGTTGGTCGATACAGTGCGACCGGAATTGGAACCATTACCTTTGAGGGGGAGTCAGGTAATCCATTCTTATTGAAAGATGTTATGCATGTTTCAGGTCTGAAGAAGAACTTGGTCTCGGTCGCAATGTTAGAAGACAAAGGTCATGATGTTGTTTTTAGTGAGGGAAAATTTTTCCTTCGACATAAAACAACGGGTCAAACCAAGAAGATAGGGATTCGAAATAAGAATCTCTACAAGCTGGAGGTATATGGATACGCTGTAATGGTGGGAAAATCAGAAGAAGTGGTGAGCCAGGATGAGGGCGAATTATGGCAGAGGAGATTGGGCCATCTTCACCATGGCGCTTTGAAGATTTTGTAGAAAATTTCTACTGGACTTCCCAAGGGTACTCTTGCACAGTCAAATCAGTGCAAGGGATGTACTATGGGTAAGTTTTTGAAGACCACCTTTCATGAGAAGGAGAACTGTGCTTCAGCGATCCTAGAGAGAATTCACACAAATGTGTGTGGACCTTTCTCGGTTGCTTCAACAGCAAAACACAAGTATTATGTTATATTTTTTTATGACTATTCTCGTAGATGTTGGATCTCCTTTATGCAGAAGAAGAGCAAAACATTCTCAAAGTTCTGTGAGTTTAAAGCATTGGTGGAGAAGGAGTCGGGGAAGCAATTGAAAGCTCTACGGAGCAATAATGGTGGTGAATACATCTCGGTTGAATTCAAAAGCTTCTGTAGAAGAGAAGGAATTCGAGGAGAACTCATAGCGCCTCATAACCCATAGCAGATTGGGGTCGCGAAGAGGAAGAACAGAATGATCGTGGGTGCTACACGAGCGATGTTGCATGACCAGGGCCTACCGATGCACTTATGGGCAGAAGCATGCAACACTGTGATTTATGTGCAAAACTGTTGTCCTCATAGAGTACTTGGCATGGGTACACTTGAAGAATATTTTACTGGTAAGAAGCCTGATATTTCTCATTTGAAGATTTTTGGCTCATTTGTTTACATTCATGTGACAAAGGACGCCAGGAAGAAGCTGGAGCTAACTGTAGAAGTTGGGATATTTGTGGGGTACACAGAAACACCCCATAAGTATCGTGTGTATTTCCCAGATAGTCGGATGACTATGGTGCGATGGGATATAAAATTCAATGAGGTGAAAGCCGTGAAGTTGTCGCTTGAGAGGGAGCTACACTTGCATGCAGAGGAGGAACTTGTTGTTCCCAAAGATGAGCCTCTAGATGTGGATCAACCACATGAGGAGATTCATGGAGTGGAGGAGTCCACTCATGTAGAACCAAACATCAGACAAGGCAGAAAGCGTACCACAGAAGTTGAGAGACTGAAGCTTGATGTGACACAGAATGTAGGAGTCCCTACATCACAGCGCAGACAGAGACAGTCACCTAACCGATTTACTGGATACATGGCTCTTATGAGAAATTGTATCGTGACAGAGCCATATTATTTTGAAGAAGTAGTATAGGAGCCCACATGGGTAGATGCCATGGTGGAGGAGTATGGCTCTATTGTCAAAAACAGTGCTTGGGATATTGTTCCAAGGCCAGTGGGTAAATCAGTTGTAGGATCAAGATGGATCTACAAGGTAAAGAAAGCTACTGATGGGAGTGTCGAGAAGTATGAGGCAAGATTTTTTGCCTAGGGCTTCTCACAGATCAAGGGGATTTATTATGAAGAAACCCTTGCACCTGTCGCACGGTATTCTTCCATAAGGACCATCCTTTCTCTCTCAGCGCAGATGGGTTGGCACATTCATTAGATGGTTGTGAATGTTGCATTCCTTAATGGGATCATTAAGGAAGAGGTGTACATTGAGCAGCCTAAAGTATTTGAGATCTACAGCAGCGAGTCGCATGTGTGCAGGCTCAAAAGAGCGTTGTATGGGTTGAAGCAAGCACCACGTACTTGGTACACACGGATCGATAGCTATTTCACTGGACTTGGCTTCACCAAGAGTGAGGCGGATGCAAACCTGTACCAAATTGTGGTGGAGGGTAAGATTTTAATCATTGTTCTTTGTGTTGATGATTTAATACTAACAGGTGATGAGCAGTTGATACACTCATGCAAGGCAGACCTTGCAAAGGAGTTTGAGATGAAGGATCTGGGCCTCCTTCATTATTTCCTTGGATTGGAAATATGCCAGCGGGAAGGTGAATTGTTTGTGTCTCAAGGAAATTATGCTCGAGAGATGCTTGAGAAGTTTCACATGCAAGTCTGCAAGCCTATTGGCACTCCTCTTCCAGGAAATTGGAGGAAAGAGGATGCTACATCGGCAGAGGTAGTGGATGCCACTGTTTATCGACAGTTGGTGGGTTCGCTCATGTATTTAGTTAATACAATACCAGTGTTGAAGATTGCAACAAGAAACATTGAAGGAGGCATCCCGAAACATCATTCCTGATCCTAGTTGGAAAGTGATCACCTAAACTAGGAGGGGGGCCACACAGGTGATTTTTGGCGCAAAGTCTATTTTTAGACTATGGCTATTTTTAGACATGTCGATCATATTCTATGAGTTGCAGGATGCTATTTGTGGATGGTCGATCAAGTTGGAAAAATAGATGGACTTTTATTTTTAGACATATTGGGCGGAATCTATTTTTAGATTGCCAGTCTAAAAATAGATATGTCGAATATTATTAGCTCTTAATAATATTTGGACTCTAAACATTATCTTATTCTCTTGGAGCACTTCAGTTAAGTGCACAGATGTGGCACACCAGCTGACAGAAGGAATTACGCTATTCCTAAGGGTTTACTGGAGCTAATGCATGGAGACTTCAGCTAGAACTCATGTGACAGAGTGTGGTGGAGTTGGGAAATACTCAGTATAGAATCCCTTTGGCTAAGCGTCCATGCTATGAGGGGCATATTTATGCCATCAAAGTCGCATGACTTTCACCTAGCCTCATCCATACCCACTCAAGGGGTTTTGAACATGGGTCTCCTTAATACAAGCCCAATCATCTCAATGCTTATTGCTAGACCACAATATCATGGGCCTTTATTCTCAATTTTATAAGGACCCTTCTTTTTACTAAAAGGGTACTCTACAAGGGGCATTTCGATGCTACTACAAAAATCACTCTGGTCTTGCACCAAACCTCATATGCATCCACTTGGGGGTTTTAAACCTTGGTCTCAATGTTAATACAAGTTGTATCATCTCCCAACCTGTGACTAGACCAGACAACGATGGACACCTTTCCCACTAACTGCAGATTTTTTATACTATATTTTCCATGGCATAATATCTTAAATTACCGTTCATATAAAATAGGTTGCGAGATATTTTAGAATATGCACAATTTATCCATAATTTTCCACAAGTTGGGCTTTGTAGGAATATTATGATTGAGTTATGCTTAATAATAACAAATGCATTAACAATAGGACTTGATAACATATCTGCAACTTTGTTGTATATACCTTTCGTATCCCTGATTACCAAATGAAATTGTTGTAGGAATCCCATCAACCTGAAATGTCTAGCTTGTTTTAACTTGGCTTGCAATTGTAAATATTGTAAAGGTTGATCGTCAGTATGAATAATCGTTTCTTTACCCATCAAATAATGCTTCCATTTCTCCACGCTTTGTATCAAAGAATACAACTCTTTATCATAAGTTGGATAGTTAATTATTACATTAGTAAAGGTTTCAGAATGATAACATATTGCCTTACCGTGCTACATCAAAATTGATCCCATAACATATTTGCTTGCATCGATTTCAATTTAAAATGCCTACTTAAGATCTAGAAGTGCTAGAACCGGTGTTGTACTGATTTTCTATTACAAAGTGTCAAAGGATTTTTTTTGCTTGCCTCCCCACTAAAAGACATGTTTCACACTTGTAAAAGCATGTAGTGGTGCTACAACGAGGGAGAAGTTAGTGATACATTTTCTCCAATATTGGGCTACTCCCAAAAATCTCATAAGTTCTATTGCATTGTTGGGTTTAGGAGAATTCACAATGACATCAAATTTTGACGGATCAATCTTCAATTCACCCCCTCCTACAATATGACCCAAATAAACCAAATATGTTTTCCAAAATTCACATTTATAAATCTTCAAATACAACTTTTCCTTTTTCAAGACATCTAAAACTTGTTTCACATGCTTGACATGCTCTTCACGAGCCTTATTGAAAATCATAATATCATCTAAGTAGAATATGACAAAATCATCAAGGAATGGTCACAATTTTTGAGATTCAACAAGAAAATTTCAGCACCCACACCTAGTGCATTAAGCACCTACACTAGGGTGGGGCCCACAATGCTATTTTTGGGGGCATGTCTGTTTTAGTTATCCCTTAATTAAGATGGACAATAAACTGTAATCTATTCTCAATGATGACTTGAATTAGTTAACTAAGAGTGATAAACTCAGTTAGCTAGTGTATTTCAAGTTAGAGGTAGCTGGTGAGGCATGTAGAGTAATTCTAGTTGTAACAGAGTTCGAAGTACAGTGGTGTATTAGTTAATGTAGGTTGTAATCAGTTTAACTCAGTTAAGTGAGTTAAACTCAGTTGTGCTAGTTATAACTGAAGATACACTAGTGAGAGATCAAGTGAATTAAATATTAATTAATTCACATTCAGTGATCTCACATGCAACTGAG
The DNA here is from genome assembly GCA_034641835.2 of Pinus albicaulis. Classification (NCBI taxonomy): domain Eukaryota; kingdom Viridiplantae; phylum Streptophyta; class Pinopsida; order Pinales; family Pinaceae; genus Pinus; species Pinus albicaulis. The sequence continues at coordinate 22,941 of JAXQQM020062002.1, read as the reverse complement.
GATTTACTATTATTAGCTGCATGCATGTCAGATCCAGCGGATACCCAGTTGAGATCTAGGTGAAAGGGAAGTTGACTATCAATTGTAGCATTATTGGGTTGCACACATGCAACCAAACACCAATTGGAGTGCCCATGATACTTGTGCAGTCAAGGAAGGAAAAATTCCTATCTTTTAGGGATTGCATTCATCAGGGATTGTGCAAGCAAGGCAGGTTGTCTAGAGGTTGAGAATTAGCTATGTGTTGGTTAGTTTTGTCCATGACAGTGTGAGACAATTAGCTGAGTATTGGAGGGCTCTTTTGAGAATATTTTTGTATGTAATTGTTTCATGATCCTTGTTGAATATTCAATAGAAGATAGTGGGGTTTTTAGCTGTAATCTTTCCCCGAGAAATTATCTATGTTGTGTGTGATTTGATTCTTCTTTACTTCATGTGATTAGAGATTGTGTTTTTAATTCCACAAAAGATTTGTAGAAGTGATTCAGTATTTAACTTTAGTACATTTTTATATTGGGTGAATCCAATATATACATGCATGTTGTATAATTTCTACATGGTATTAGAGCATAGGAAATTGCAGAAGTGAAGCAGGAGTTGAGTTTGTCACTGGATAGAATTCGAATTTGTAGAAAGTCTTTCTTGGTGCTACAGCTGATTCAATATCGAAATGGCTTTCAATGGCTTGAGGTTGGAATATGCACTTGAGGGAAGCTCAAACTATATTTCTTGGAAGGACGGGATGGAGGCAGTTTTCGAAGATAATGGCTTGGAGGAATTCATTGATAATGATGTTCCTAAACTCATTGTGACAGATGCTGCAAATATTGATGCATGGCAAAAGAAAGTGGCAAAGGCGAGGAGGATCCTTTTGGAGGGCGTACGAGACCACATTTTCTCAAGCCTCCATGGGAAAGCCACACCATATGCAATGTGGAAGGCTTTGACGGATCTATTCCAGAGCATCAATGGCCATAGGAAATTAGTGCTCAAAGATAAACTTAGGAAGATCAAGATGGAGAAGGGCGAATCCATACCAAAATATCTAACAAATTTTGTCCAATGTCAGTATGAACTGGGGAGCATTGGTATAACAGTTGCTGATGATGATTTGGTGATATTGGCTCTCCTAGGACTTCCCAAGAGTTGGAAAAGTTATCAATACTTTGTCAATGGAAGGGAAAATTTTCCAGATTGGGAATGACTGTGGTCGGATTTGGTGCAGGAAGAGTTCATATGGAACACCAGAGATGGATCTTCATCTAATAATGAGGATTAATATGATTGTGCTTTGGCTTCCAGGGCGAAGAAGGGGAAGGAGAAGAAATTCCATTCTAAATCTGAGTCCAAGAATGGCAAGAAGCAAGACATGTCCAAGGTGAAGTGTTTCCACTATCACGAGCATTGAAATTTTGCTACTAACTGTCCACAAAAGAAGAAGAACAAGAAGGTTGGAGGATCTACAGCTGGTGAGGCTCTTGCCTCATAATTTGAGCTTGACTTCTCATTGATCGCATACATGGTGTCAAGTGCATTTGGATCTGTGTGGTATTTGGATAGTGGAGCTTCCTTTCACATGACGAGAGACAAGGAACTTTTCAGTGACTTGGCGGAGAAGGATCTCCATATGCATATTGAAATGGGCGATGACGAGCAGTATAGTGCTACTGGGATTTGTACCATTACCTTCCAGAGGCATTCAGGTAAACCCTTTCAATTAAAATATGTAATTCATGGACTAGGTTTGAAGAAAAATTTAGTCTCAGTCGCAATGTTGGAGGATAGAAGCTATGATGTTGTTTCTAGTGAAGGAAAAGATTTCCTGCAACACAAAACAATAGGACAAGCCAAGAGGATAGGGATTCGAGTTAATAATATCTACAAGATGGAGGTAGATGGTTGCGTAGCAATGATGGTCAAGGCAGATCAAGTGGTGAGACAAGATGAGGGCGAATTATGGCACAGGAGATTGGGCCATCTTCTCCATGGAGCCTTGAAATTCATGTAGCAGATTTCTACTGGTCTTCCTGTTAGTCATCGGTATTTTTCACTATCTTTAGATGACTATAGGATGGTCCTAGATTCCTCAAAACAACATTCCTTGAACATTGTGAGTTTCAGAAATCTCACTGCCTTCATTATCCTTATAGAAAATTTTTCACTAATCTATCAGTTTCCCATTTCATGGTCACCCTGTTGCCCCTAAAAACTCCTCATAAGCTTTTACCTATCATTTTTAGCCTCCGTCCATGCCTATAACCTCATTGGCCTATTTTTTCCCTGTCCATAAACTCCACTTTCCCTCTAAGGTTTCCTACAGCCTACTCATTCCCATGTTCCCCAGGTTCCTCAAGCATTGATGGTCTCAACACTATCTCTGCAGGCTCTTTAGATAGATCAAGCACATTGGATTTTGGATCTTCAATACATCACTTTTGACAAAGACTCTGTTTTCACTTGAGAAGCCTCCAAGCCAAATTTGAGTCAAAATCAAGTCAAAAGACCCTCCCACTAGGTCATTAGGGTTTTACATGTTTTGAGGTCATCATTGGATGTTTCAGGCACTGCTTTTCCTTTGCTAGAATCTGGCTCAGATATAATAGAATGTCAAAACGTGGTTATTCAAGAAGGACCTAAAGGCTTTCCAAAGAAGACTATCCCTTTAGTTTAGAGTCTGCACATGAGGAAAATGGACAAACTTTGACACTTCTGCAAGAGTGTTGAAAGGTCCATCAACAAAAATTACTGATAAGGTATGTGGTCTGCTCCTGAATGAAAAAAACTTGGAGCAAGGAGAAGAGGAAACACTTGTTATTGAAGAGAACTAGGGTTTTAAGAATTGATGGTCTAGTTGAGTGCCAAACAATGATCAATTTCAAAAAATACATGGAGGAGGCACACAAATCCAAACATGAAAAAATTATATCAAAGACTATTGAAGAGATAGAGAAAAAGGTGAGGTGAACTGGATAGAAATGAATGAACTTGAAAGGGCTATAGAGAACTTAGAAGACAACACTAATGATTGTTGTAAAGCACTCCAGACACCTAGGGTTTTGGGAAAGTGGCCAGAGAAGGTGAAATGATGAGTTGAACTCCATGATGGAAGCAAAGAGGATTTTGAAGATGTCACTGTGGATCAAATCCCAAACTTGTAAAAAATGAGCTTGTCATGCCTAAATGAGAAAAAGATGATGTTGAGCTCCAAGGTGGGAACAAAAGAGGTTTTTGGAGATGCTGCTATATGACCAAATCCTAAATTTTTCAAAATCAACCTGTCATGCCTCAAGGAGTAAAAGCAAACCCAAGTTAATGTTTTTTGTCACCTACAAGAAAAAAGTCAAAGAACATTAGTGAGAAAGTGAAAAAGACTTAAAACATTAAGAAGTGGGTTTGCAAAAGTTTAATTAAAATTCCCAAGTCTATAAAAGCTCATCTTGCATTTAAAAAACCTCATTATTGCATTTCAAAGATGAGAACGCTCAGAAGAAGAGAATTTGTGAGTTTTACAAGTGAAATTGGACAAATTTTCCTAGTGTTGCGCCCTTGGCAATTTTTCTCCATACAAATTACACTGGCACTGTGCACCTGGAAGTGAGTGTTGCACGCTGGGGAAGGCACTACGCCCGTACCCGACAGGCCCAGTGAATAAAACCTTTGGCGTTGCATGCTCAAGATCGGCGTTGCGTGCTTAGCCTCGGCACTGCGCCCTTGGCCTTGGCATTGCGTGCTTGGGCAGGAAGGGTTCCTAAACCCTACAACCACTCAATTCACTCTAAATCTCTTTCAAGCTTCCTCCAAGGTCCTCCAAGGCACTGATAAATGGTAAATGGATGCCCTAACCACATTTTCAAGCTATTTGATTATTTTTAATTGAAATAAGTTGAAACCTTAAGAAGAAACCCTAGGTGTTTAAACTTGGAATCATTGTTTACCATTGCTTCATCAGCCTATAAAGAAAATTAGGGATAGACAGAGGGATTACACTTTTTGGAGGTTGTTCATTCACCTAAGTTGTCCCTACACCCATCCCATTCATAACACTCAGTCCCTTCACTTGCAAAAATATTGACATTCCATTTCCCTCCTTCATCTCAATTTGACATTAGCCCAAGAGTGTTTCAAAACAGAGTTTTGAACATGTCAGCAAAGGGAGAGGATAGTGGCAGTGGTGGAGAGGCTCAAATGCGAAGGAGGCATGAGCACAAAAGAGGAAAGATAAATAGATTTTAACCCCTCAACACAAGGGAGCTAATGGCATCTCCCCTTACTGTTTCATGTTTCAAACATGTAGGTTGCTATGAATTTTGTGAAAAGGTGCAGCAGGTGCAAAACCACCCTGAGCTAACTAGACTCTTTATCATTAAATTGCATGAAAAACAAGTTAACCTTGCAGGGGTCACCTTTGAGTTATCTATAGATGCTATTGCCAATGCCACGGGCATACCAAGTGTAGGGGAGAAATGGTTCAAGCAGGCCAATCTTGACATGAGTTACTTTGAGCCATATCTTAAGCCCAGGTATAAAGACCACAGCAAATCCATCTTTCCTTTCTCTCACCTGCTTGATAGAAATGCACCTATGATGAAGATTATAATGAATAATTTTACATGTGAGGGAAGGTTCCCCTGTCTTTATTCCTACCACATCAGGTTGCTTATTCATTTTACTAGAGTGAGGATGTTACACATACCCTATTATCTCTACAGAAGAATTGAAAAAATGGCCTATATAGTGAAAAAGAGAGATTTTCCTTAGCAGATGCAAAGCCTCTTCCATCACTCCCTTATTAAAATGGTTTTTATGCACCAAATACAGCAAAAAGGCATTCCATGGGAGACCTTCATTGCGAATGAGGTGTTCACTTCTCCACAAGCCCATCATCAGCAAAATACACCTTCATCATCTCATCCTCCCATTCCTACTCCTCCATCACCTCCTGCTGATCATACATCTCCATCCACTCACATTCCTTCACCCCAAGGTGATCCTCTTTCATCACCTTTTCACAATCCCTCACCATCACCTCATGGTACTAGTGCATCAAACAGTGAAGAGAGCAATGAGGCAGATGGCAGTGAGGAAGATGGCAGTGAGGCAAATGGCAGCGATGAGAGTAGTGAGACAGATGAAACTGAGATGGTTGAAATAGATTATTTTCCTTTGACCTACCAAAGGGGAAATAGGCATGTGTTTGCTACCCTTAAGAGGCAAGGGGCCATGCCTTCTACATCAACAAAACATCTTGACAAAGGTAAGGAAAAGGTCATTGATGAAGAGGAGGAAGATGAGCATGAAACTGAGCAAGAGTTTCAGCTAATTCACCTTGACAGTGAGAATTGGGATGAAGAAAGGATCACAAACACGCTGCTCAAAAGCAAAGATGCTCAGATTAAAGAGCTGCAAGCCAATCTTGGTAGGGCTAAGAATGTGATCAACTTCCTTGAGGTGGAAAACCAACAGTTAGAAACAGAGAAGGCCATCTATGAGATCAGATCTATCAGAGGAAAATAGGCTAGAAAAGCCAAGGCTAATCTAGATGAGGTCTTGGACACTCATGATGACATTGAAGGAGAGGAAGAATAGCTTCCTAGGAGGAGGCCAAGGACAACTGGTTTGAAGAAGGCCTTAGCCCGGGAAAGAGAGCAAGAGACAGCATTGGCAGAGCAGCTCACTCTAAGTGAGCTTCTTGCCATGGAGATCAGCTATTATAGGTAATCTTGGCTAGAGAGAGCCAATATACACTTAGAAGATCAGCTAGAGAAGGCCACAAGATACATTGACCTTCAGAAGGAGATGGCAGGTCATTATGCCTTCAGAAACAAGATTGCAAGGGCGAAGCTCAAAAGAGCCCTTGAAAATATTCAAGCCCTAAAAGAGACAAAGGATAAATAAAAACTTGAAATTCTTGATGATGTATCCCTGTAAGCATCCCAAACATGATCAGTTAGACAAATCCAAATTTTGAGTTTTTGACTATTTGGCCAGCAGAAAAAGAGTTAAGCGCGCAGCTCCACTGGCGTTGTGCTCTTTTTGGGGCACAAAATGGAGGAAAACTTTACGTTTTCATGATCCTTAGGCCAATGGCATCACCCTCACAAAGTTTCAAGTCATTTGGAGCAGAACTAGTCCTCCAAAAGTGCCAAAAACAAGCAAAAAATCACCTTTCTGCCCACTTTTCAGCATTGGTGTTGTGCCCTGAGAAGTCTTGGGAGAATGGATTTTTGAGAAGGTAAATGGACTCCATTCTGAAAAATAAAGGCATATTTGGAAACTATACAGGACAGGCTTTCCAATGAGCTAGCATGGATCTCATCTGGACACTAGGAAGGCCTCCAAATCTCAACTGAAAAAAGAGAATTTTTCCCAGTTTTGGCACTGCACCCTTGCTAGAAAGTCAACAAAAGAAACTTGGAGTTATTTAAAAATATATTTTGGGGGTTTTGAAGTCAAATCACTCCAGAGTTAGCTGAGGAGTTATGTTAGAATTTATTTTTGCATTTATTAAGTTAGGATATTTGTGTCTTGGGCCTTGCATGGTCTCATAGGAAAAAATGACATTTATGTGTAATTAATGGCTTCTAAAACCATATATAGGGTTTTTATCCTCCTTTTCAAGTTAAATATTGCATGGACGCTGCATTGTTTTTGTTGGTTGTTTATTGAGATGAATACATAGACTTGGAGTTGTGAAGAAATTGGCTTTGGAGTTGTGTGATTGTTTTTGGACTAAGCATAAATGGAGCAAGCACCTTCATAGGATTCATGAACCTAGTTATTGGTGATGTTTCTCTAATCTAGCTATTGTTTCCTTATGTTCTCATATTGTTCCATATTTTCTCTTATATTAGAATAGAAATTTTAGGCTAAGATATGTTGTTAGAGGCACCTTAGGTCTGTCTGCTTCTATTGCTAAAATGTTTTCCTCTGCTAGGTCTGATTAAAGAATTCTTCATTGCTCTTTAATTCCACTTAGCTTGTTTGTCTTCAAAATGATTAAATAGAGTCAAGCCAAATAAGTTTAAGGTATGCACTATCCTTTGGTGTAGCTTGAATCATTGTTTACTAGGCTTTTCTTTGAATTTTTCTTATTAGGGTTTAGGCTAAAGAATTTTATTGCATGCGCTGGCCTTTAGTCTATATTGAAATGGTTACTTTGAAGGTCTTTACAGTTTTATTAAGGAATTTAGGAGTTCCCTGCTCTTTAATCACTACTTATGTGCTATCTTGAATGTTTTCTTTCTCTGAAGGTAGATAGCTAGAGAAGTTAGGAGTTCCCTGCTCTCTAGGGTTTGCTAGATAGTTGTTTTAAAGTTTACTTGATAGAGCTAGGTCAAAGAATTTTATGGTGCACCATGTCCTTTGATTCTTTATTGATGCATAGTACTCTTATAGACTCTTTTTTATATAGTTTATGTTAAAGGATTCTTAACTGCCCTTTAAACCTACTACATTCACAACTTAATGTTCATTTCACACTCACTAAACCTATTTAGATCCATTTGGCTTTGTTAACTTGCCTATGAAATACCCTTGACCTATTGTTTTACTTTTCAAGACCTTTTGCAGACTCCATATCCCAATGGTTTAAGTTTCTCTTACTCTATCTATTCTTCTTGATAACCAACCCAACCAAACAAAACAAAACAAAAAAACCCTATCAATTTAACTACCCTAAAATCAACATCATAAAACAAACAAGTTACATATTTTACACAAATATAGAGAGAGAGCCCTCTCTAAGTCCAGGAAGGCTAGGTCCTAGGACTCCAAAGTTGGTTTGATGTTACCCTTGTACATTTGGTCTTACCAATCTGACAAATTATAGGGACCTAACATAATGGCGACTCCACTGGGGACTGAGTAAGTAACAGCTTAAATATTCCCTAAGAACTCACAAATCCCTTGTCAAAACTTAGATAAATCAAGTTTTAGCCAAGAGTGACATCTAGTTGATTCAACATACTAGCACCATGGTGACCATCTTGGAGAACACTTATTGAAAAAGCTTAATGTTATATAAAGAACTCAGAAAACCCAAAAACATATTTAGATTGGTATTTAGTTGTTGATGGTGGACAACAAGTACATCCTCAAAATAGTAAGCATCATCCACTTGGTGACTCCACTGGTCTTCAGTAGCCCTGTTGACCCCACTGTTTCTCACAGACTCCCCTGGGAATGTATCAATCAGTCATAATATTGTAAAGCCCAGTTACATACTGTGTGAACTTAGTACCCTTACATATATGTCTGTTTTTCATAACTCTCGTAAACTTTCAGCCTCTTTGTGTTTTGGGTCTGAAATCTAGCTTCAAAAAAAATCAGCACCAAATCTCACCCTGACCAAAACCCTCCTACCATAGTTGATGACCCAGAAACAATCTTATGGAAAACCTCTAGGACTGAAGACTCAACTATTATTAGACCCATTCACAAAGCAAGTTTTGTCCCTGAAAACCTCCTAGCCTTGCAAGATACCCAATTTGACTTACACCATAGAATAAACCTATTCAGAACTAAGTCTCGAAGTGGGATAGACCAAACAAACCTTGAGCCTATAGACTTGTAGCAGAGTCCTAGTAGAGAAGCCTCTCCTTCCACTCCTCCTGATTTTCAGCTTCTCCAACACTTTGACTCATTTCGATCTAAATCTGCTCAATCTCAGTTAGCTGGTCCAAGTACATCTGCTACCCCCACCCATATATCCACTGTGCAAACCACTCCATTTCATCCTCCACCCCCACTCATAAACCCTCCTCTTGAAAATCCTCCTTTGATTCCATTACCTCCCATCATGGCAGCATGGTATGCCCCTCTCGTACTACCACAACCTTTACTGCCTATGCCATAGGACTACCAATCTAAAATCCCTCACTTTACTGGAGCTAACTCTACCACTACCCAACAGCATGTAGACAAGATGAATGATGCTTTTGACTACCAAGAGATAGAAGAAGAAACCATTAAAATGAGAATGTTTGCCCAAATTTTAGGAGGAGAAGCAAATAAATGGTTCAAGAACTTAACTCCTAACAGCATTCATGATCTCCCTTCCCTCTATCAAACATTCATAAACAAGTGGGAGACTAAGAAAAATCCTCTTCAAATCTTATCAGAGTATGATAACCTTAAGAGAAATGTTGGGGAAATTTTCCAAGACTACTACACTAGGTTCAATAGTGTATACAATGCACTCCCTCCCCACATGAAACCCCCACAAGGCTTAGCCTTAGTAAAATTTCCAGATGGGTTTGATCCAGACATGTCTTATCAATTAAGAGAAAGAGATACCCTAATCTTAGAAGACATGCAAAGAGGAGCAGTAAGTGTAGAAGCCAACCTAAATGCTAAAAGGGCTAGATTAAGATCAGAAAAGAAGGTTACATACAAAGAGGAAACTATAGCCTTCACATCTAATGCTAAAATTGACAATCTAGTTAGGACAATGGAAAGGATGATGGAAATTTTTTAGTCAATTTAGTGTCCTAAATTGTTAACATAAATTATCAACCAGGGTTAGTAAATTGATGAAGTGTAATGCATTGTATGTGCCTAAGTGTCCCTTTTTCTTACTTCGTTGTTTTAAGGTTTTGTTGATGTTTTGGGAGTTTTATATTTTGATCCTTAGCATTCTATTCTAAACTAGAAAGATGAGATTAAATCTATAAAAAAGGAAGGAAAAGGAAATGTTGTCAAATGAATTTAAAGCAAAGTTTTATTTGTCTATTTTCTAATTAAGAAATGATGAAAACTAGAAATCCTAATCCATGGATATTGCAGCTTAATTGAAGATTGAAGAAATGAAAATAACTCAAACATTACAACTAAATCTTATTCATTCAAATAAGGTTTATTGGAAGAGCGTTTGAAAGAGATTAATTGTAGTGTAATGAGGATCTCCTATGACATAAAATAAAATGTTGAAACAATCAATAACTCAAAAACATTACAACTGAATCTTATTCATTCAATTAAGGTTTATTGGAAGAGCTTTTGAAAGAGATTAATTGTAGTGTAATGAGGATCTCCTATGACATAAAATAAAATTTTGGACAATTACTGTATCTATAAGTCACTAACCATTTTAATTTAAGATTTAAATGGTCTTTACTTGGTCGAGCACAGTAACTGTTAACTATGAAAGACAAGAAATGAAACCTAGGCAATCACTGTTATATAAGTCACTTATCTATTATTCAATAGCTTTTACTTAGTTTGATCCAGCAATTGCAAATTGTGAAAGAAATAATTTGAGCAAAAAGTAAAGATAAATGCTAAACAGAAATTGAAATAAACTTAGCTAGAAAACACATGAAACCTCCTTAGCAGCAGGGACCCTCTGCTACCAATTCAGTAAATTCCTTAGCTCCTTGAAGATGTGATGAAAATAGCATCAAAGAGCTTCTTTATTGATAAACTCACAAATATACATCCCATTCCATATCAAGCCTTGTTACAAAACACTCTATAATCCCTTCTCTTCTTCTCCTATTTTTTACACATCCATGATAGGAGAAAGCTTCCCCTATTTATACAAAAATATGAGAAGTTATCTCATTAATGAGAGTTCATGAATCTCTCCCTCTATCTTTAGAGTTACAATCAAAATAGGAAATGATAAGACACGTCTTTTTAGAGTTTCAATACAAAATAGGAAATGAGACAAATATCTTCTTAGAGTTTTAAAAAAAGGAAATGAAACACATATCCTCATGATCGCATGATCTTCTCCACTCAAATTCGAATTTGGTTTTGGTAGGCCACATAAAGGTCTTTTAGAAGCTTCCTTTTGACCTACACATGGCAACAATCTCATCCCACTTGTTAGGTATAATCATATGCACGTTATTTTCTAATTTTTAACCACAAATTCACTTAAAAATACTAAGAATTAATAAAGTTTGGAAAAACATAAATGTAACCCAATAGTGGTAATGGTAAGGTAAATGTAATGAAATGGAGGTGGAGTGAAGGTGGTAATATGGAAATATAAGTGAAAATGTAATGGAAGTGAACGACAATTTCAAGGCCCAACAGAAAGAATCGACTTGAATGAAAGAGCATCCCCTAGGGAAAACCAAGCAAATCCTCAAAACAGAAATAGAAACCAAAACTTTAGAAGAGATCCTCCTCAAAACAGAAAAAGAGACAATGACCAGAAAATCAGGCCTCCTTTCCAAGAAAACTATGTAGATGAAGAGGAAAGGGACACTGAAGAGCCGGAAGAAAACCATGTGAATTTAATAGGCTCTAATAGTGAAGATGTTGTTTTTCTCACAGAAGAAGAACAAGGTCTGTTCTCCTCAAACCAAACTGAAAGAACATATGAGGATTCTAAAGAGTACAAAATCGGATTTGAAAATGCTATCATGGAGGTTCATAGGCAGTATGACCTCCGAAGTAGGAAAACTTTGGACACCCCTAGGGAGAACAAACCATAAATTTCTGCTAAAAAGACACCTAAAAACATTCTTAAAAAGACAGCAGAAAACACCAACATAATGGCTAAGACTCCTAATCAAAGCAAAGGCAATACCAGCCAACCAAATGGTAACCAAAGCTGCCCTAGTACATCAACTAGTGGCCTTGAAAAAACTGCTTTATCTGACATTCATAATAAAAATCAGCAAACCAAATTTGTTGAAAAAACCATGTATGATAAAATGTATGTGAATATACTAAGAACACAAACATCATTCAGTATTGAGGGTGAGATTTCCAAGATCAAAATGGCCATACCTCTTACTAAACTAGTGACTCAAGATGTATATGGATCCCAAGTTTTGAAAGCTTTAAACATAGGAAATGACACCGATACTCTGAATTTAACTGATGACAAGCCAGAGTTGTTGTTTGGACCTGAGGTAGAGGGAAAATATCAAGAAGGATTTGTACCTCCATTCTATGTTAGTTTGAACATTCATGACAAAATCCTACACAATTCCATGCTAGACTTCAGTGCTTCACACAATATCATGCCAAAGGTAGTGATGGAGAGATTAGGCCTTGAAATAACCAAACCATACAAAGAATTGTACTCTTTAAATTCAAGTAGAGTCAAATTTTTGGGTTTGATCAAAGACCTGTGTGACAATTTGGCACAAATACCAGCTAAGAGCCTAGTCATGGACATTGTAGTGGCTGGCATTCCCCCGAATTATGGCATGATTTTATCTAGATCATGGCTGGGAGCCAAACTCCAAGGAAACCTCAAAATGGACATGACATATGCTATCATTCCAGTATTTAACCAAACAAGAAGATTATACAAATAATCTCACGTGAAATACATGGTAAGCAGCCAAGATAGGCCAAACAACACCCCTCTCTATTCTATCCATTCAGACCTTGACTCATTTATCTTTTATAATGAAGATGACATTAATGACAAGTAAATTAAAAAGAGGAAGAGCTAGGCCTATCAGAACATTCAAACCAAACACCAAAAGAAGAATATAACAGTCAAAACCCTTACAGACATGAACAACAACATAATGGTGAATCTGAACTTGAAACACTTTGGAACATGAGCTTTGATGCCTCTTGTGGCAAAGCTATTTCAGGAGCAGGTGTTTGGATACACAACACAAATGAAGGTCACTCATACAAACTATATCTTCAATGTACAAACAATATTTCAGAGTATGAAGCTCTTCTCCTAGGATTACACTTGTTGAAAAACATAGGAGCTAAGAAGATTTATGTTCAAGGAGATTTCGAGCTAATCATTAGGCAAATCAAAGGAGAATATCATGCCAAGAATCCTGGACTAAGAGAATATAGGAATTTTTCCTTAGACCTCCTAAATACATTTTAGAAATATGAACTTACCTCTATCCCAAGAGCTCAAAACAGCCTTGCCAATGAACTAGCCTTTACTGCCAGCACTTGCCAATTACCTCATGCAAATGAACAATACACGGTAAAAAGTCAAAAGAAGACCTACAGTACCTGATAACATAGATTATAGGCAAGTATTTGAAGGGGACAAACATATTGAATACTTACTGCAATCCAAGAATGAATTTGAAATACCAAAACCAAGATTAGATCATGAAGAAGATTGCTCTAATGAAGAACAAACACACAAAACAGAGCCATTTTCTATTGTTGGTATAAATCCGCTAGAACACCTTCATGAGGCAGAATTTTGTAGGGATCCGGATCAAAAATACCTTGAGTTATTGCAATGCAAAGATAAGCTATTGCCGAAAGGTCTTGTCCCCTTAGAAAAGTTGTTTGATTTCAATGATGTTGCTAGGAAGCGTAAAATGGAATCCACCGAGACTGATATAGAAGAATACAACATAGGCAGTGTAGAAGAACCAAAAATGATAAAGCTCTCCAAAGCTCTGCCACCTCACATAAAACATAAATACATTGAGCTGCTCAAATAATTTAAGGATGTGTTTGCATGGGGTTATGAGGACTTGAAGTCCTATGATACAAACATCATTCAGCATAAGATTCCTCTCAAGGAAAACCAAAAACCATTCAATCGGAAATTGAGAAGGATAAACCATGTCCTAATTCCTCTAATTGAGAAGGAAATAAAGAAAATGTATGATGCTGGAATCATATTCCCACTCAGATACTCAGAATGAGTCTCAAACCTTGTGTTAGTGAGAAAGAAAACAAGGGAGATTAGGCTATGCATAGACTTTAGAAATTTAAACAAAGCCTCCCTAAAAGACAACAACATTTACCTAAGATGGATCATACTCTGCAAAGGCTAGTAGGCTCTAAGAGAATATCATTGCTTGATGGTTTTTCAGGGTATAATCGGGTGCTAGTACACCCAGAAGATCAGCAAAAAACCGCTTTCACTACACCTTGGGGCACCTTCATGTATGTCAAAATGTATTTTGGGTTAATGAATGTGGGGGCTACTTTTCAAAGAGACATGGACATTTATTTTTTCGAAGACATAGGTTACTTCATTGTGATATACCTTGATGACATCACTGTCTACTCTAAAACTGATGAAGAACGCCTAGTTCACCTAAGAAAGGTCTTTGAAAAGTGTAGAAAGTATGGTATATATTTAAATCCTAAGAAAACTCTGTTTGGTCTTCAAGAAGGAAAACTCTTAGGCCACATCATATCTGAAGAAGGGATTAAGATAGACCCAAAAAGGATTGAGGGTATATTGCAGATCAGCCACCCTAGGAACATTAAAGAGCTACAATATTTCATTGGAAAGATCAACTTCCTAAGAAGGTTCATACCAAACCTTGCAGAACTCCTAAGACATTACAAACATGCTAAAAAGAGAAATAGGAGTCAAGTGGACCACAGAAGCCAAACAATCCTTTGAACTGGTAAAACAAACGCTTACCCAAACACCAATTCTAATCAGCCCTGACTTTACCAAGGATTTATTCATCTTCTCATTTGCATCAGAACACACAATTGTTGCAGTATTGCTACAAAATAACATGATGGGACAAGAATAGCCCATAACTTTCTTCAGCAAGGCACTAAGATATGCACCTCTGAAATATAACATCATGGAGAAACAAGCCTTTGCCTTAATCAAAGAATCAAAAGATTTCAGAGTTTACATCTTGCATTCACATGTCATTGCTTTTGCTCCACACACAGTTGTTGAAGACATACTAAATCAGGATCCTGATGGTAAAAGGGGTAAGTGGATTGATGTCATCTAGAAATCAGGCCCACTAAATTGATCAAAGGACAAGGGCTTGCCAAACTCATGGCTGAAGCAAACTTTCAAGCACTAGACATAAACATGATACATTCCTTGGATGAACAAGAAGAACAAGACCCAATTCATCAAGAAGAACTTCGAACTCACTGCACAGTCACATATTATATGGTGTTTTTAATCTAAATGATCCGGATTTATAAGAACGCAACAAGAATAAACATATAACCACAACACAAACAGATGCAATAAATAATACTCTATTTCATTAATAAAAGAATCAACAATGTCAGTATTTAATGGAATTAAATAAAACTAGCTAGGGCGCTGGTAGCTATCTCTGAGAAGAGATGTGGCGGCTACAGGCCTCTGAACTGAGTTACAATGAGGCTCGAGGGCCTATTTATCATTTAGAAACAATGGGAAATCCTAAACAACCAAACCCTAACCCTAGGAGATGAAGCGCCAAAACTATGGGCCCCGTTTGGGTAAATTGGTGTTTCAACTTCCCAGGGGCGTAACTTTGGCATACGATCTCCATTTGACGCGTACCATACCTCGTTAGAAAGATCTATCCGAGGACTACAAATTTGGAACGAGCAACATCGGTCCATGGACCCATGTTGCCCTCCGTTTTCCCAAAAAACGTCGTTTAGGGCCTCAAAACGGCTCCGGAAGTTTAGGACCCGAAAAACTGCTAAAAATAGTAAACTGTGCCGAAACTGAAAAACTGAAATAGACAATGGTGGAACCCCAAGTGGAATAGGCGGGTGACCACCAATATCCACCTGGATCATTCCTCCCCCCTTAGGAAGCAATGGTCCCCATTGCGTTAAGTTCCTCCATGAGATGAGGAAATTTCTGCTGAACTTGGTCCCTGGTGAACCATTTTCCTTGGTGCAGGAGTTGGCCAGCTTTGACAACCCGATACAGTTGTATCTTCTGTTGGCGAGTGTTATTGATTTGCATGTCCATGATACAATCTGTGGTGGCCTGTTCCATGCAGTCTGGGTTTAACTCTGTTGGTGTGAGTTGTTCTGCAATGTCCGAGGTGTCCAGTAGAGGTGGGAAGTAAGGACGAAGGCGATCCACATTGAAGACTGGGTGCAGACCAAGGAATGGTGGAATACTGAGCTTGAAGGCATTGTTCCCGACAGCCTTGGTGATGGTACTACTCAGACGGAGTTGCATAAGCTGGGTGTGGGGTCCATGAGGCGTCTTTCTCACAAATGAAGCACATTGTCGCCCACCCGAGTTAAAAGGCAACGGCATGATCATGGCGTTGTTTGCACTTATTGGCTCGTCCAACATATCATGAACCCGTTGGCATGTGTTGAATGTGCTCTGCGAAGCTACTTGTTGGTCAACTTGCATCAACATGAGCTAAAATTGGTCTTTCACAACGTAAAATGGCATGGCTAATGTCAATGGGACATAGTGGTCGGGAATCCTGCCCACCTGGAAAGGAAGCTGGTGGCCCAAATTTCCCAGGAGAGCCCGGTTATAACTGTGTTGCACATAGGGGAGGCTCTCGTCCCATGTGCGTGGATGCTTTGAGTTGTACATGCGCAGAATGTGTACAATCATTCTGTTGACGACCTCTGTCTGGCCATCTGTTTGGGGATGGAAAGCTGTGGACTTGGTGAGCTTTGTGTCCAACATTGATCAGAGGCTGGACCAAAATGTGCTGAGGAACCTGCTATCCCGGATCGTATATGATAGACTATGGGATCCCAAAGGCACCACACTGCTCAAAGTTAGCCAGCTTAGTGCTGGCTTCTCGCCGTGATATTCTTCTTGGTGCCGCCATACGGCGATTCTTGAGAATCGTCGACGACCACAAAAACACGCTCATTTCCACTGCCAGTAGAAGGCAGCTCGTTACGTAATCCATGATTGATTCCCAGGTCGGCATTAGGCAGGTAGAGAGTACAGGCTCGCTCGATGGCTGTATTTACAATGGCACAACGAATGCAGATTCAGTGGCCGATGATCTTTCGAAGGTTCGGCCAATAGAAATACTTCTGCAGTACAGCTACTATTTTCTCGACCCCGAAATGCCCAGCAACTCGACTGTAGTGTGCTTCCCATATCACCTTGTCACGCTCACTTGAAGGAACACAAAGGTGTCCTAGGTGACATAAAAGTGCATCTTGGAGGTGAAAATTTGGAACTTGCATACCCCCCAAGAGTGCCTTGTAAGTGTGGCCGAATTCTGGGTCACTCTCATAAAGAAGCGGCCAATTGAAGTCTTAGGCCCACAAGAGTTGAGCACAAGCAGAGCCATGATCGATGTGACCAATAATATGTACCGTAAAATATGATTGTGCTACCTCTTGTACTTGATGTTCAAATGAAATTTTCCATGCGTATATCTTGTGGACTCACTTTCCACACTGCATTCTCGTGAACTTCCCTAATGTTCCATGAACCACAGGGCTGTGAAAACACATGACAGATTGTTTCCTTCCCCAAAATTTAATGCTTCCATTGTCGACAAGCTTGCACAATGGAGTACATTTCTTTGTCATATGTGGGGTACTTGCGAACTGTGTCAGACAATGTCTCACTGTGAAATGCCACTGGATTTCCCTGTTGAGTAAGAACTACCCTAATAGCATAGTCAGAGGCATCTATCTCGATCTCAAATGGCTGTTGAAAGTCTGGTAAAGTGAGCACTGGGGCAGAATAGAGGCGATTTTTCAATTCTGTGAATGCCTTCTGTTGAGGTTCCGACCAAAAAAAATTTTCTCTCGCTCCTCCCTTGGTGACTTGACTCAAGGGCCAAGTGATATGAGAGAATCCCAACACGAACCTCCAATAGAAATTAGCAAGACCCAGAAAGCTGCGAAGCTCTGTTATAGTGGTTGGGGCCGGCCAATCCCGAATGACTTGGATCTTGGCTGGATCCACATGCACCCCCCTTTCATCAATAATGTATCCCAGATATTGAACCTGGGTCATGCCAAAAGTGCACTTTTCCAAATTGGCACACAACTTGTGTTGCCGCAGTGTTTGGAGGACTTGTCGGATGTGGTGAAGGTGCTCTTCCCAAGTCTGGCTGAAGATCAGAATATCATCCAAGCACACCACTACAAATGAGTTGGTGAATGGCCGCAAGATGTCATCCATCATCCTCATGAAGGTGGCGGGAGCATTCGTCAACCCGAAAGGCATGACCAGCCATTCGAAAAGGCCTTCCTTGGCTTTGAAGGCAGTCTTCCACACATCGGAGGGTTCAATTGGTACCGGGTGATACCCAGACTTCAGGTCGATCTTGCTGAAATATTTTTCACCTTTGAGTTGGTCCAGAAGGTCATCAATCCGTGGGATTGGGTACCTATTCCGGACAGTGATCTTGTTCAGCGCCCGATAGTCAATACAGAGTCTCCACGTCCCATCCTTCTTCTGTACCAACACGATCGGGCTCCCACAGGCGATGAACTTGGTCTGATGTGACCTTTCTCGGGGCACGCCTCCTCGAATCGCTCTTGGGATTTCACTTACTCATGGGTACTGCAGCGGCCGGGAGCAGACGGGTCCACCTCACCCATAAATTTATAGCACGGGTTAGATCAATCTCCAAGCTTCGACCCGACAGACAGAAACTCCCTGTGGGTGAGGTGAATGTTCTACCCTCTGCCAACCTTATCCATTTGTTGTTGTTGTGCGTAGGAGCTCGTCCGGGAGGTCGTCGCATTCTTCTTGCCCTAGGGGCGGATCATCAGGAAAACAAATTTCCTGGTTTGGGAAATGAGCTTACTGCATTGTTTTGCAGTAACCAAAGAGATAACGGCAGGAGGTGGTACCTCTGGTATCCTGTACAACTTATTTCCCAAAGTAACAATAACAGCACGAGGTCGAGACTCATACACAGCATGATGCTTCCACAAGTATGGTTGTCCTAATAATACATCAGAAACATCAATAGGAGCAACGTCACATAGTACCTCATCCGTGAAGGGTTTGATGCTATAGGGAAGGCGACACTGCCGGCTGACGCGGAGATCTCGTCCTTGGTGAAGCCACCCGATGGTGTATGGATGTGGGTGAGCTGTGGTCGGCAAGCCCAACCGCTTCACGACGTCTGCTGAAATGAGGTTCTTTTGGCTCCCATTGTCGAAAATGAACTGTACCGGGGAGCCCTTTACCCACATCTGGGAGTGGAAGAGACGTTCCTCCTCCTCTGGATCTTCCGGTTCCTCCTTTTGGATCTTTGCAGTGGCAACAGTGGCGTTGGGCTCCGCATCAATAATCTGTTTCCTTTTTTCATTCGCCTTTTCAGGTTCTGATTCGGAGTCAGAGCATGCATCTGACTCAGAAGCCCTCATCTCGGCCACTAGCGACTGCTTGGCCCGACACTCACTTGTGTTGTGAGTGGAGCTCTTATGGAACTCACACCACTTTCCCGTGTCATTCTTTGGCTTTGCGGTGCTGTTCTTTTCTTGTGGCTTCGATGAGTTGTCTTTGGCCGCCATGCCTTGGCTCGGTCCTTTGTTCTGCGGTTTGGAAGCACCTTTCCCTTGCTTTTGATTCGCAGATCCAAAGTCTCGCTTCTTCTGCTTGAATTTCTGCTCAATCTTGGCAGCATACCGGTATGCCGTACCAAGCGAGGAGATGTCGAGGAACTCCATTTCCTCTTGAATGTATCTGTGTTATTAGCCAGATACTTATGAACCAGAGCAGCTCAATCTTTGACACCAACCCTTGTGCGTAGGAAAGGAACGTATCTATTAGCTCATGCACATCTGGATCCCTTTGTTGTCGCAAAGGCATCCATCGTATGTAATCTTCGTTAGCTCTCACTAGATATGAACTACTCTTGAGGGCGTTCGAAAAGAATTTGGGTTAAAATGAATTTCATCACCAGAGAGGGTTCTGTCTGGTCCTTGTTCTCACAGTAGGTTTCCCACCAGTCCTTAACATGGGGGGTAGCTTTGAGGAGTGCAAAAATAATCTTCCCCCGGTCTGAAAAGTCATGAACCGAGAAATATCCTTCTAACAGATTCAACCATCTATCTACGGCATCTGCGTCTATTTGACCCTCAAATATGGGAATGTCAAAATTTACTTGTACCTTAAAAGGAGTCGCGCCTCCAGAGTGGCTGCTGGATGCAGATGCACCGCCGGTGGGTAGTTGTTGAAGGATCTAAGCAAAGTTATCCAAAATCGCGTTCCTTTGTTTCTCGAGGGCCTCCTCAAGCAATATTTTGATAGGATCTCCTGCTCCCTCATCTTTCTTTTCGTCCCCCATGGGCGTCCGTCGAGGTTTGCGAGGCTGATCTTGCAAAGGTTCCACCAGATCGAGCCCTAGCTCCTTATACCCCGACCTCGTTGGGGACATGCAAAGAAGGATCGAGAAAAAGCAAACCGCTCTGATACCACTGATCCGGATTTATGCAGGAACGCAACAGAATAAACATATAAACATAAATACAGAGATGCAGCGGAAATAACACTTCATTTCATTAATGTCAAAGAACTGAAATTTGCTTACAGACAGAATGGAAATAAAACTAGCTAGGGCGCTGGTAGCTATCTCTGAGAAGAGATGTGGCGGCTACAGGCCTCTGAACTGAGTTACAATGAGGCTCGAGGGCCTATTTATTATTTAGAAAAAATGGGAAATCCTAAACAACCAAAACCCTAACCCTAGGAGATGAAGCGCCAAAACTATGGGCCCCGTTTGGGTAAATTGGTGTTTCAACTTCCCAGGGGTGTAACTTTGGCATACGATCTCCGTTTGACGCGTACCATACCTCGTTAGAAAGATCTATCCGAGGACTACAAATTTGGAACGAGAAACATTGGTCCATGGACCCATGTTGCTCTCCGTTTTCCCAAAAAAACGTCGTTTAGGGCCTCAAAACGGCTCCGGAAGTTTAGGACCCGAAAAACTGCTAAAAATAGTAAACTGTGCCGAAACTGAAAAACTGAAATAGACAATGGTGGGGACCCAAGTGGAATAGGCGGGGGACCACCAATATCCACCGGATCAAAATGTCTTCCCGCTGTCCAAAAGCTAGATTCTTGAAACTAAAGGCTGTAAATTTTTGCATTCTAGATAAAGCTTTGTATTGGAAAAATTATGTTGGTATCTTGCTTAAATGTTTGCTTGAAGGTGATGCAGATAGAATCATACATGAGTTTCATGAAGGAGAATGTGGAGGTCATCTCTATTGTAAAACCACCGCCAAAAAAATCCTTAGAGCTGGTTTCTATTGGCCCATTCTTTTCCCTAATATCCACAAGCTAGTAATGACTTGCCATAAATGCCAAATCTTTGATGGAAAGAGAAAACTACTGCCTTTTCCTTTGCACCCTATCAGCGTTGAAACTCCTGTTCAACAGTGGGGTTTAGATTTCATTGGAGAAATCCATCCTACCTCATCTGCCAAACACAAGTGGATCCTCACTGCAACTGACTATTTCACCAAATGGATAGAAGACATACCTTCAAGGAATGCCACTAACTCAGTAGTCATCAAATTCCTTGAAACCAATATCCTGTCCAGATTTGGCTGTCCAGGAAAAATCATCACCGATAATGCTGCTGCATTTAAGTCCAAGAGAATGGTGGAATTTTGCTACAAGTATCTCATTACATTAGGGCATTCTACAGCTTATTACCCTCAAGGTAATGGGTTGGCTGAGTCCTCTAGCAAAATTTTAGTGAACATCATTAAGAAATTGTTGGAAGAGAACAAAAATTCATGGCATAGAAAATTAGTGCATGCACTATGGGCTGAAAAATTAACAAGTAAAAAATAAATTAACATGTCTCCCTATCAACTAGTGTATGGCATGGATGCATGTTTTCCAACATCCTTGGGAGTTCCAATGATGAAGCTCCTTCAAGAGATTCAATCAGAGGAGGATGATATACAAAGGTGGTTGAACCAAACCATTCAATTGTAGCAATCAAGGGAAGAAGTTTACAACAGAACACAAGCAGTGCAGGAGAACATCAAGAAGATCTTTGACAGAAGGACTAAACCCAATGATTTCCAGATTGGAGACAAAGTGCTGAAGTGGGATTCAAGAAGAGAGGACAAAGGCAAGCATGGAAAATTTGAAAATCTATGGAAGGTCCATACATCATCCATTTATGAGGTAACAATGCATTCTTTTCTACAATAGCTAGATGGGAAATGTAATTATTTTGGCTAAAGCAATCAATAAAGTAGTTTGGTACACCTTGACAAATAGCTATTTCACCGGACCGGGCTTCACCAAAAGTGAAGCAGATGCAAACCTGTACCAAATTGTGGTTGAGCGTAAGATATTGCTTATTGTTATTTATGTTGATGACCTAATTTTGACTGGTGATGAGCAGATGATACACTCACGTAAGGAGGATCTTGCAAGGGAGTTCTAAATGAAGGACATGGGAATCCTTCATTATTTCCTTGGCTTGGAAATATGGCAGTCGGATGGTGAACTTTTTGTTTCTCAAGGAAAGTATGCCAAAGAGATATTGGGTAAGTTTCACATGGAGAGCTACGAATCGATGGACACTCCTCTTCCAGGAAATTGGAGGAAAGAGGATTCTACTTCAATATAGGTAGTGGATGCTACTATCTATAGGTAGTTAGTTGGTTCACTGATGTACTTAGTGAACACCAGACCAGACATTTGCTACGCAGTTAACCAGCTGAGTCAAGCTATGGTTAAGCCTACCAAGATCTTTTGGAAGGTGGGGAATCATGTCTTGAGATACCTAAGGGGCACATCAGAGTATGGTCTATGGTATAGACAGACAGGGGAGTGAAGCTTCAAGGCTTCACGGATGCAGATTGGGCGGGCCGTCCATTAGACAAAAAGAGCACATCAAGAGGGATCTTTAGCATAGGATCGACAACATGAAACAAAGATATGTGGCACTCATTTTAGTGGAAGCAGAATACATGGCAGCAAGTCAAGCTGCATGTGAGGTTATCTGGATGAGAGAAATATTGGTTGGTTTTTTTGGTTCTCAGATGGATCCGACAATGATTCATTGTGATAATCAGATTTGCATTAAACTATCGATTAATCCTATGTTTCATGATAGGTCCAAGCTTATAGATATCTAGTACCATCATCTTAGATATTGTGTGTAGAGAAGGATAATGTTACTTCAGTACATTCCCATGAAAGATCAGGATGCAGATATTTTGACAAAGGCACTCACTAGGAGAAAATTTGAATACCATAGAGACAAGATTGGGGTGAAGGATAATCCATTTCTTTTTGAGAGGGAGTGTTGAGATTCAACAAGAAAATTTCAG